>SNQJ01S0014465.1:36687-50354 GCA_010110895.2 Picea sitchensis | reverse complement strand
ACCCCCATACCACTAGGCACAAAATTGAGCAAGAATGATGAAGGTCCTACAGTGGACTCTACCCTGTACAAAAGTTTAGTAGGCAGTTTGTTGTATCTTACAGCAACTAGGCCTGACATTATGTATGCATCCAGCCTTGTTTCTAGATTCATGGAATCACCCAAATATTCTCATTGGAAAATGGCGAAATGAATTTTGAGATATGTTGCAGGAACTCTCAATTTTGGCTTATGGTACACTCAATCTGATAGTAATCAACTTTATGGTTACACAGACAGTGATTTTGCAGGCAGCCTAGATGATAGGAAAAGCACATCTGGACATGTTTTTCAACTGGGCACGAACCTAATCTCATGGGCATCAAAGAAGTAGCCAATTGTTTCAATATCTTATGCAGAGGCAGAGTATGTCGCTGCTACCTCAACTTCTTGTCAAGCTGTGTGGCTGAGAAGAATATTGAAAGATATGTCACATACAGAAAAGGATCCAACTCCTATTTTCTGTGACAATACTTCAACAATTGCTCTATCCAAAAATCATGTGTTTCATAAGAAAAGAAAACACATTGACACTCGTTTTCATTTCATACGCAAGATAGTCAATAATAATGATATTTCACTACAATTCTACGGTTCTCGAGATCATCTTGTTGATATCTTTACAAAGCCACTAGGAAAATCGGTTTTTGATTTTCAGAGACAACACTTAGGCATAATCAGTGCTGATGATTGTAACTATTGAGTTTAAGAGGGAGTGTTAAATATAATGTAACCTCAACAGGCTGACTGTACACTGCCAGCTATCCTGGCTAGCTGTACTTTATATTCTTGATTTGCTTGAGCCTATTTAGCTCAGCCATCTCTCATTGCATTGTAACTTCACTTCTCTTCTTCATACATTCCAATATACGGTTTTCTTTCTCTCTGCATTTCTTGCTTCAGAATTTATCAACATTTACCAGATGCTACCTATCATTGATCCAATAGAATAACGAAACGAAAGGAGTCTCTCTCCCTTCGAAGCTTAATCAAAATGAACCACGACTCTTTAAACCATTACACTCTCGATGGAATGTGAGATATCCCTTTATATCCCTATATATCCCATTATTATTACTATGACCATCACTGGACACTAGTAAGAAGTTAAACTAGAATGATAACTCTACATATTGGAATAAGTAAACGCTCATGGAGAATGAATTAAATTGCATGCGTCTAAGGCTTGGGATAGTAAACTACATGTTATTGAACAATAATGCATCCATAGGTAGGTATTAAGCATTTTACCGAGCCTTTCTTACCTAACATTTCCTACAGTAAAGTATATCCCCAACTTAAATAGTATCTCTCCTCTAGGTTCTAACACTCTCTGAAGTTCGTGAGTTTGTAGCGTAGCTAGGCAGGCAACGTTATGAAAGGAACTCCTTCCAGAGTCTGCCAATTTCCTTGAGGTGTTGCATGTGCTTGCATGTCGCATTGGGTATATTTATTCCTTTAAGTTCTTCTTGGCCATCAATATATATCTATGTAACCCGATATTTTCGAAATACTGATAAAAAGTCGCGGATAGAAGGTGACGTTTTCCAAATTTTAGGGTTACTCACTATCAGTGTATTTACGTAGGAGCTCTAGATATCTGTGTGTTGGGATGCGAATTTTTATCTTTACCCTTATTATTCTACCTTAATAGATGAAAGTGGAACGATTCCTTATCTTCCTACCTTTCTTAAAGGATCCATCATTGTAGCATCAAACCCTATTGAATTGTTTTAAGAAGATTTGATCTTCTTGGGTTTTTATAAAGGTATAGTTAAGTTAATCTATGGAATCCCTTTTTAAAATCTTATACTTGGATGTGTAGAATGGTATTGAAGTTTGTTATTGTTTAATCACTTGATATTGGGTTCTTTAAAAAGGAATACAGAGTAGATTTAAATTTATCAATTTCTTATTTGTTAATCCTCTTAGCGTTGTAAATAGATATGAAAATTGTATTGAATTCTTGTTGTTTTCTTAAAGAGATTTGATCTTCTTATAGGTTCTTACATTGGACATGTCATGAACCCTTGTTACCCTTTTTATTTATTAAAGGTAATTTCATAATATAAAAATGTGTAGTTGAGTTGCATGATGATTTTACCTTATGAAGAAGATTGAAGCTCTGGATAATTTAAGATGGACTAGAAAGAATCGACCAATTATTTTTGATGATTAGAATTAGATCTCTTTTGACACTAATATTATATTGCTCTTACGGTTCTTTCTACTCTTTATGTAATTTCCTCTTACTCACTCAAATCCTTTATAGCTCGAAGATTTCAAAGTATGAAAGAATATCATGTTGCCTCTTCATTGTGTGATGATTAGGTGAGAAGTATGATCTAGTTATTGTGGTTAATGTTGGAATGCTTCATGTTCGTAATTGCGTCAATTGAAATGATGTATGTTGTAGTGAATTTTTTAACACCCTAAATAATTGATGATTAAGTTGATTAATTGATCTGGTTAAATTTCAGCATGATTAGTTAGTAACTAGATTACTGTTGCACCACTAAATAACGTTGATGTATGATTGTTTTAGTAGTTAGTTTACTCTTGTGCCATTACATAAAGTTGATGTATGATTGTTTTAGTAGTTAGATTACTCTTGCGCCATGTAATAATGTTGATGTGTGACTGATATTCTAGACTGGAGTTATGAGTTGTGATTGATTAAGGGATTTAGACACCTCCTTGTTCCTCAGAACAGTCGCTAGCCCTGAGACCTTAAGTGGTCAAAATCAATCGGATGAATCCTGGGCTTGAGAGTTGCTTATGTGTCCTAGAGGTCCTAACCATTCAGGATAGGTTGGGCGGGTAGTTATCTTAGTATTCAAGACATTGTTGATCATTATTTGTAATTTTCTCCAGTTGATTGTGACGTGTTGAAGGATGTCACTATTTATGTTTATGTGTTGATCATGTGTCGCTTTTAATTATGGTGTGGTGTGATTATGTGTTGCTATGAATTATGTGATGATGTTAATTTCCTAATGCTAAAAAGAAAAGAAAATAATATATATATATACCTATTGTACATCACTTTCATGGTCGTAACAGAGGGGTCATTACATAAGGTATCAGAGCGGGTTCAACCCCACAACTTTGGATCATTACGCCTTCCACTATATTAAACACTTGATTAATAACTTGTCACTAATTAAAATTAAAATGTGTCCATACAGACAATCATAGCTAGAGGACATCGTGGAGGTGGACAATGTGGTGCTAAGAGAGGAAGTGTGATGCCTCTAGTAGCATCCATGCTAGAGGGGTCTAACCCCCAAGGAGAAGAACAAGTCATTGGATAGGAGAAAATTGTTGTGGGGGATGTGGTTGGTTTGATAAGGCCCTTTCAGAGGATGTTAGAGGCATTGATTAACCAACTAGATAGAGATGAGGTGATGGAATTTGTACCAAATGAGGGTTCACAGTGTGTTTCAGCAGATAGTGGTAGCATTCACAGAGAACTCGAGAAAGTGAAGTTTCTCGAGTTCATGGGTGCCATGGACGACTCAGTCGTCGATGCATGGTTGGAGAACATGGCGATGTGTTTTTCACTTTGTGACAAAACCTCCAAAATGAAAGTCCACATGGAAGTCTTTCAGTTGAAGGGGAGTTCTCTTCTATGGTGGAAGACGCTCATACCTTAACTAAACATGGTCGTCGAAGATGTGTCATGGGAATTGTTTGAGGAAGGATTCTGGGAGAGGCATTTTTCAGAAGAATTCATCTAGCTCCAACTCAATGAGTTCAACGCCTTACGACAGGGTGGTCATACAGTGTTGAAATATGAGGCTAGATTTATGGAGTTGCTTCAGTATGCTCCAAATATGAACACAGAGAAGATCAAGGTCAACAATCTTGTGATCTTGTGTTTGGCCTTAAATTCAACATTCGTGCGAAGGTGAGGAACATAATGCCTCAAAATTTGCATGATGCATTCCAGAAGGCCCTCATCGCCGAGGAAGAGTTGACCAATTGGGATCAGGGCAAGACTCCTACAAGACTGACTAGACAAACAACTTCAAGTGCATAGTAGCATTAGAAACAAGTCAGACATACATCAGGGTATTGATATACATCGATAGGATCCATGGTTACAACACTATGAAAACTGAATCCTTAACAGAGGAATCCCTACAGAGGACCACCACATCAACAACAACATCACCCGCAACAGTAGTAGTTTAGGCCTGTTCGACAGAACATACTAGAAGCTCAGACTGGTAGGTCAACAAATTGTACTTTGAGGACCAGGAATACTAGAATGAAGACGGAGTGTTGGACGTGTGGAGAGACACACTACCAATGCGATTGTCCAGTTGAGAAGACCTGAGAGGTTGGGTCAACAGGACACACTATAGTTGGAGATTTGGGAAAGGCCCACAGGATTCATGCAATGGTGAACAACTTCCATGCCGAGCATCAGTCCACGGTGCTCAATACGTCAAGTAAAATCGTTGACAAAAAACTTAGTATTTTGATCGATCTAGGTGCTATAGAGAGATTTATTTCTAGTTTAGATACGTAGAAATGACTTCAAGTGTCACATTAAGAGTTTAGCCACTCGATAAAATCATTGTTGCAGCATCACACTCTTGCAAGCACTTGTTATCGACTTATTCTTTGAGGACACTTGCATGCAATTGATCCGGTTATAGTACATGGTTATTTGTTTCGCTGATGGATTTTTATCATGATTTTGATGGTTGTGATTTAATGTTATTTGATATATATGTATTGATAGATGCTATTGACGCATTTTCACTCAGTGTGCAGGAAAGTTGATAGATTTTGGATGTCGATGGCATCAATGGACCTCCTGGGACTCCAGATTGAGTCAGGGAGTGGATTGTATTGGTTTGAGTATTTAATTTATGCATATGTGACATATGATCGATTATATTATGATGTTGTATGTGGATTGTTGGAAATGTTTTGTAATGAATGTAGGCTCGAGAATGCTTGCTAATATGACTCACATAAGGAGTAAATGGGCCATGCACTTAGACCAGATATTGATGGATAGGTGTGGCATCTCCCTTGTCACAACCTACTAGCACTCCCACCGTGGCTCAAATTGTAGGTTAACGATTACCAAGTTTGAGAGGTCCATGATGTCGTGAGGGAAGACTGAGGCAGTCACTCAAGAACATTCTAAGGGGCGCGCAATAAGGCAGAGACCTTATTCCTTAGAATCCCTTATTCTCTCACAAGGTCGCTCGAATGGAGTGTTGAATCCAAGGGTTGTAAAAATACCAAAACAAGTCAAAGACGAGTGGCACCCTTGGAGAACAGAGTGTGTCTTGAAGGGCACGTCGTGAAAATAAAACTTGAGTCAATGAATCTAGGTGGCCTAGAAAACCTTGAGAAAATAATTAAACCCTGTAAAATTAATTAATTAAGGATTGAAATTATTAATTGTGAATCCCCAAATGAAAGTCTAAGCCTATTCAAAAATTAATTCTAAGTTAGTAAGAAGACTAAAACTAAATTTATTAATTAAATCAAAATAGGAATGAGGTAAATTAATTTAAGAAATTAAGAAAAATAAATAAACCTAAATATTGATTTGATACACATATGTGTAAGAAAATTCCAAATTGGAATTTAAGATAAGAAAGGAATAACGCTGAAAGAATGTGTACGCACAGAAATGTATCTAGATTCTAGTTAACACTAGTCTAACAAGAAGAAGATTAATATTTTAAGTGAACTCATATTTAGTAAGGCATTGGTCATTAAATGGGAATAAGGGGAATAAAGAGACAACAAGGAGTGATTTAAGGAGCACTTTTAGGATGGGTGAGGGAAATTGAATTTAACTAAAATAAAATGTGGAATTACTTGTGCAACTTAGGGAAAGGGTGACAAGTGTAAGAGGGAAATAATTCTAAATTCTCTAATTAAAAAGTGAATTAAATGTGCAAGTGGGAATGTGTAATTAAGGAAACTCCTATAAAGAAAATGGTATAAATGGAAAAAGGAGCACAAGGGTTATGGGTAAATTTATGCTGCAGAATTTTGGACTAGTTTTACTTGTGAGAGTTGGGATACCAAGCTTGAGAGAGAGTGATGGCTTTAACTTGTTAGGAAAGATGGGGGATAGGGTATTTTTATGGTTTTGTGTGTGTGTTCCCTTTGTATCTCGAAGGGATAAGGGGAAATAAGAGTACCCCTAGTGTTGGTTGGGAGGTACCGGTGAAGTCTCAACGATTAGCACGAAGAAGATAAGAATGAGTGCCTCCATGGAAGAACATCTTCGATTCATCGTCATCGGTTACGGTACTCTCATTGTGAATGGAATTTGTGTTAAATTTACTTTTATAATAGTGATTCTATAATTTCACCATAATATATGATCGTAACTCTGAAACAAATTAGCAAGCTCCTTGATAGTTCTTGAGTCGAAGAAGTTAGATTGATCTTTGTTGTCGCTTAAATTACTGGAATTGAATAATGGTTGTTATTATATGTATACACATGTACTAATTACAAATTTATAAGGGTGACTTACATTGAATGACATACCATAATGTTTCAATTGAATTTCATTTCTTTAATGGATTGATGTAGTGAATGTTTCCTGTATGGTATGTTTAGAAGAATACTGCGTTATTGTGTGGTGCTTGGGAAAATTCTTGATGAAATAATAACCCTTGGGTATACAGATTGGGATTGATCTCTAGGATTTAAAACTCTGTTACAACGTTGTGGGTTTTTTCATGTTAATACTTTGTTTTTCATTTGTTGATTGAATCGGTAAAAAGTGCATAAATATTTCCTTCATGAATGGTCTTGATTTTATTGGCCTTCTAAGATCGCATCTTCGTACCTACCCCATTGGTTCATTGTTTGGTATCGATATAGAATTGGATGGAATGCTACATGCTATGGGTAATAAAGGAGGCCCCTGACCCTTACTTCTATAATCCTCCCGACATAATATGCATAGTTAAACATAGGCCTAATGTAAATCACCCTTGATATTTTGGAATATATATGGTCAAAATGATTAGTTGGTAGGTAAGATATAATAGAATCCATGTAGCCCCGACCAATCTGTTCCTCCTTATGGTCCGTTAATATTGGCGAATGATTGGCAATAGGCAATGCTTGGGTGGGGTTTGTTTGGACCTTGCCTCGACGATGGATGGGTGCTACCTAAGCTTGTTTGGATCTGTTGCTTCCCTTATACGATATGCTCTGTTCTGATCTGATCCTCTTGAGGAGATACATGCATAGGAGGTATAATTCGAACATCACCAAATGTATGTCGCCCTGGAGCCCTATATTTACCAGATTCTACCTACCATTGATCCTACAGAATAACAGAATGAAAGGAGTTTCTCTCCCTCTGAAGTTTAAGAAAATGAGCCACGACTCGTTAAACCGTTCCACTCTGTTAAGAGTTGTAATCCAGTGAAAACTTAGAGACTTCAAAGCCTTAGAACTCAATTTGAAACCCTGAAAATGAGTGAATCAGAAAGTGTTGATCAGTTTATGACTAAAGTTATTGGTATTATAAATTGACTTAGGATTAATGGAAAAAAATAACTCAAAGACCAAAGAGTTGTTGAAAAATTTCTTAGAAGTTTACCTAAGAAATTTGAAATGGTAGTTACTTCTCTTATTGAGTCGAAAGATCTAACTGATTTTTCTATAGAAGAATTGACTGGTTCATTGTTATCTCATGAAGCAAGGATGACCTTGGATCTTGGTACTTTAGAACATGCATTTCAGACTAAGGTGTTCATGGATAGAGGCATAGGCAAAGGTTTTCATGGACGTGGTTGAGGATGTGGTAGAGGACATTCTCAAACAAGAGATAAACCTGAACAAACAAAAGACAAGTCGGAGCAGTCAAGATCGTCTTCACGAGATTGTGGTAAGAGATGGACAAGTAAATAAAAAATTCAATGCCGTTATTGTAAAAAGTTGGGTCATCATATATCTGGATGTCGTAAGTTGCAGTATATAAATGAAGATAATGTCACAGAAAGTGAAACATATGATACTTTGTTTCTTTCATGTCAAGTATCTCAACAAATTCTTGACAAATATGTTTGGTTGCTAGATAGTGGACGTAGCAATCATATGACTGGTCATAATGATTTACTTTCTAATCTTGATACATCGCTTATTACTACAATTAGTTTGGGTGATGATCATCTAATCAAAGCTTCAGGAAAAGGTGTTGTGCCAGTTTTAACAAAGCAGGGTGAAGTGAAAAATATTCTTGTTGTTTACTATGTACCAAATATCAAACACAATTTGTTGAGTGTAGGGCAATTAATGGCGCATGGTTATGGTGTCACTTTTTGCAACAGTACTTGCACAATTCTTAATCAAACTAAAAGACTTGTTGCAAAATTCCCTATGACAAAGAACATATTGTTTCCCTTAGAAATGAGAAGTGGGAAGATGTATGCATGTAATATTTCTAATGTGACTGAAACTGAATTATGGAATTATCGTTATGGTCATTTACCGGTCAAAAGTATGAGTTTTTTACAAAGACAGTCTATGGTGACAGGATTGCCTCCTTCGATTAATCATATTCCTTCTTGTGAAAGTTTCATAGTAGGAAAACACCAGCGAGATAGTTTTCCATCATCCTCTTATAGAGACAAAGTGTGCTTAGAGTTAGTTCACACAGACTTATGTGGACCTATGCAAAATCAGTCAATTGGTGGAATTTTTTATTTTTTGACATTTATTGATGATTTTAGCAGGAAAGTTTGGGTTTATTTTCTCAAACACAAATATGAGACTTCCACTCGATTCAAAGAATTCAAGGCTGAAGTAGAGAAACAAAGTGGCATATTTTTCAAAGTTTTGAGATTTGATGGAGGAGGTGAATATGACTCAAGAGAATTTGTTGATTTTTGTAAACATCATGGTATTAAAAAGAAAACGACTACTAGATATACTCCACAACAAAATGGAGTGGTGGAAATAAAAAATCATACCATCATGAACATGGCTAGGAGTTTAATTAAAGCAAGAAAAATGTCCAAAGATTACTAGGTTGAAGAATTTGCATGTTCAATTTACATACTTAACAGATCACCAACTTCTAGTCTTCAAGGTAAAGTACCTAAAGAAAAATGGAGTGGATCTAAGGTAAATGTTTCTCATTTAGAAAATTTTGGTTGTCTTGTTTTTGCTCATGTCCTTGAAGAGCTAAGAAAGAAGCTTGATGATAGAAGTGAGAAGTACATTTTTATTGGCTATAGTGAACAATCGAAAGCATACAGATTATACAATCATGTTACTAATAAATTTCTAGTAAGTAGAGATGTTAAATTTATGGAAGATAAATCATGGGATGAAATGGAAAACAATACTTCTCACGATCCTTCTCTTGAGTTAGATGAACATCAAGCACCTAAAAATTAGATGAACATCAAGAATCAATAACACACCTTCCAAGATTGCAAGTTCAAAATGAAAGTAGTTATTCATCTCATAATGATTCTTCATCTCATAGTGATTCAGATTCTGACCATAATCATCAAAGAATGAGAAGTTTGTGTGATATATGTGACCAAGATGATAATGTAGTACATTTTGCATTTTTCTCATCTCAACCTACTTGTTTCGATGAAGCTGGAAAGAAAAAAGAATGGGTAGATGCAATGCATAATGAAATAGAAGATATTGAAAGAAACAATACGTGGGATTTAGTTGATCTACCTGTAGATAAAAATTTCATAAGTGTCAAATGGGTTTACAAAACTAAACTTAATGAAAAATGTGAGATTGAGAAACACAAAGCAAGGTTAGTTTCCATAGGTTTTTCATAGCAACCTGGCATTGATTATGGTGAAACTTTCGCACCTGTAGCAATATTAGATACTATTCGATTTGTTGTGGCCATTGCAGCACAAAATAAGTGGCCTATTTATCAAATGGATGTCAAGTCCGCCTTCTTGAATGGAGTGTTAAATGAAGAAGTGTATGTTCATCAACCACTTGGATTTGAAGCTAAAACACGAGAGCATTGAGTGTACAAATTAAATAAAGCCTTGTACGGTCTGAAGCAAGCTCTGCGAGCTTGGTATAGTAGAATTGATCATTATTTACTCAAAGATGGTTTCAGTAGGAGAGAAAATGAGCCTACTTTGTATATCAAGGTAAATCAACAGAGTAATATTCTCATCCTATGTCTTTATGTTGACGACATGATCTACACAAGAAACATGATGTTAGATGCATTTAGATCAGCCATGAAAAATGAGTTTGAAATGGCAGATCATGGATTAATGAAGTATTTCTTAGGAATTGAAGTAGACCAATATGATCATGGTATATTTATTAGTCAATAGAAATATGTTGCTGATGTTTTGAAAACATTTAAGATGGAAAAGTGTAAGCCTACTGACACTCCTATTTCTCTTAGCACTAAATTAAGCAAGGAAGATTTGGGATCAGTAATAAGTTCCACATTGTATAAACAACATGTTCGTAGTCTTATGTGTCTTACTACTACAAGACCTGACATAACATATGCAACAAGTTACATTTCCAAGTTTATGGAATCTCCTAAGGATTCTCATTGGAAAGTTGGTAAGAGGATCTTAAGATACATTGCAGGTACAACCACTTATGGTTTGTGGTACACAGCTTTAGCAGACAATATGCCTACAAGTTATTTCGACAGTGATTATGCAGGAAGTATTGACGACAGAAAAAGCACTTAAGGCTATGCTTTTCTGTTTGGAAAGAATTTGATTCCATGGGCATCTAAGAAGCAACCCATAGTTTCTATATCTTCTGTAGAAGCAGAATATGTAGCGGCAACAACAACAACATGTCATGCAGTTTGGCTTAAAAGGCTCTTGATGGATTTTGGATATACAACAAAAGAACCTATTTCAATTTTTTTTGACAATAACTCTGCCATTTCCTTGTCGAAGAATAATGTGTTTCATCAGAAAAGAAAATAGATTGATACTTGATTTCACTTCATTCGTGAACTCGTAAAAAATGGTGACATTTTTCTCAAATTTTGTGGCTCTTAAGCTCAGCTAGTTGATATCTTCACTAAACCTTTGGGAAGACATGTTTTTCAATTTCAATGTCAAAGTTTAGGCATTATTAATAATGTAATCCTCAAGATTAAGAGGGAGTGTTAAGAGTTGTAATCCCATGATCTAAATTAGTTAGCAAAACAATTAGTTTATAGTTACTCCCATTCAGAAATGGTATAAATGTTCTTTGTTAGTATTTATATAGCTCAATATAAAATCAATCAACCAACGTTCATTCCCAACATTTCTTTATTCTTTCTTTATTTCTGTTTACACACTCTAGCTGGAATGTGAGTTATTCCTTTATATCCCTATCTATCCCATTATTATTACTATGACCATCGTTTGACACTGGTCAAAACTTCAACTGGAATGGTAACTCTACATCTTGGGCTAAGTAAGCGCTCGGGATGAATGAATTCAATTACATGAGGCTGGGGCTTGAGATAGTAAACTACATGTAATTGAACAATAGTGCATTCATAGGTAGGTATTAAGAAGTTTACCCAACCTTTCTTACCTAACATTTCCAGCAGTAAAGTATATGCCCATCTTGAAGGGTATCTCTCCTATAGGTTGTAACCCCCTCTGAAGTTCGTGACGTTGTAGCACATCCAGGAAAGCAACGTTCTGGAAGGAACTCCTTCAAGAGTATGCCAATATCCTTGAGGAGTTGCATAGTATGCCAATATCCTTGAGGACTTGCACGTTCTTGCATGACACATTGGGCAAATTTATGCCTTTAATTTTTTCTTGGCCATCAATATAGATCTACCTAACTTGAGATTTTTAAAATATTGATAAAAAGAAGTAGATAGAAGGTGATTTTTTCCCAATTTTAGGGATACCCACTATCAGCATATTTACATAGAAGATCTAGATCTCTGTGTGTTGGGATGGGATTTTTTATCTTTACCCTTATTATTCTACCTTAATAAATTAAATTGGAACGATTCATTATCTTCCAACTTTTCTTAATGGATCCGTCATTGTAGTTTTGAACCCCCTTGAATGGTTTTAAGAAGATTTGATCTTCTTGGGTTTTTATAAAGGTATAGGTAAGTTAGTCTATGGAATCCCTTTTTTCTTAAACATGGTTGACCTTCTTTAAAATATTATACTTGGATGTGTAGAATGGTATTGAAGTTTGTTAGTGTTTAATCACTTGATCTTTGGTTTTTTAAAAAGGAATACATGGTAGCTTTAAATCTAGCAATTGCTTATTCATTAATCCTCGTAGCCTTGTAATTAGGTATGAAAGTTGTATTGAATTCTTGTTTTTCTCTTAAAGAGATTTGATCTTCTTATAGGTTCTTACATTGGACATGTAATGAACCCTTGTTACCCTTTTTATTTATTAAAGGTCATTTCATAATACAAAAATGCGTAGCCGAGCTGCATGATGATTTTACCTTATGAAGAAGCTTGAAGCTTTGGATAATTGAAGATGGACTAGAATGAACTTGCCTGGCCAATTATTATTGATGATTAGAATTAGATCTCTTCTGACATTAAGATTATATTTCTCTTACGGTTCTCGGTACTCTTTATGTAATTTCCTCTTACTCATTCACATCGTTTATAGCTCAAATATTTCTATGTATGACATAATATCATGTTCCCTCTTGATTAAGTGATGATTAGGTGAGAAGGATGATCTAGTTATTGTGGTTTATGTTGGAATGCTTCATGTTGGTAATTGCGTCAACTGAAATGATGTATGTTGTAGTAAATTTTGTAACGCCCTAAATAATTGATGATTAAGTTGATTAATTGATCTGTATAATTTTGGCATGATTGGTTAGTAACTACATTAATCTTGCACCACTAAATAATGTTGATGTATGGATTTTTTAGTAGTTAGTTTACTCTTGTGCCATTAAATAAAGTTGATGTATGATTGTTTTAATAGTTATGTTACTCTTGCACCATGTAATAATGTTGATGTGTGACTAATAGTCTATACCGGAGTTGTGATTTGTGATTGATTAAGGGATTTAGACACCTCCCTATTCCTCAAAATAGTGTCCATCCCTAAAGACCTTAAGTGGTCAAAATAAATCAAATGAATCCTGGGCTTGAGCGTTGCTTATGTGTCCTAGAGGTCCTAAACATGCAGGATAGGTTGGGCAGGTAGTTATTTTAGTATTTAGGACATGGTTGATCATTATTTGTAATTTTCTTCAATTGATTGTGACGTGTAATTTTCTTGACCCTGATCTGAAGGTCAAATCATCTTGGGGGCCGGTCCATTGGCGGTTGGGAGGCCGACTAAAGCAATTAATGCGCCGTATTAGCAGATGCACGGATTTTTGTGTTGACAGGCGCGCGTCGGAGCGCGCATGCGCCAGAAACACGTTTTTGTCCCGCGCATATGCACGTGCACCAAGCTGTTGTGAAGTGTCCTTCAATTTTTGGTTACTTTGTATAGTTTTTGACCCTTATGGAATGCTGTGAACTTAATTCAGTGCCATGAATGACTTCATTGCTGTTTTGATGATGTGGAGTTCTTGTCACCATGTGCAGACGAAATTTCAGTGATAACAGATGCCCCCTGATGGATGAGGTTAGGAGCATACGTATAGCC
>SNQJ01S0014464.1:38620-71927 GCA_010110895.2 Picea sitchensis | reverse complement strand
CGGGTATGTGTTTAACCTATTTGGAGGAGCAATAAGTTGGATGAGCAAAAGACAGGTTGTAGTGGCACTTTCAACTACAGAATCTGAATACATGGTAGCCACTCATGCAAGCAAGGAAGCAGTATGGTTACAAAGATTGTTTTTAGGTATTGGGTTGGTATAAGAAGCTGTAAGGATAGAGTGTGACAGTCAAAGTGCAATTTTCTTGGCGAAGAACCTTGCTTATCATTCAAAGACAAAGCACATTGTTGTTCAATATCACTTTGTGAGAGACATGATTGAAGAAAAGAAAGTATCACTGATGAAGGTGGACACTTTGAAGAATTTTGCATATTCATTAACAAAATCTGTGAGCACTGAGAAGTTCGCTTGGTGTAGAGGATCCATGGGCATTGTTGACTATGTAGTCTTGTAACCCCCTGTGTGCAAAGAAAACAACAAGTGTGAGAATGTTGGGTATGTGTTATATTCTTTGCACGAGTAGTATTTTTTGAGTGTCTGCTTCGGGCATGCAAGGGGGCAGAGCCCCCTGTGCGGGGGTTCGGGGGCAATGCCCCTGAAAAAAAATTTCGCACCGGGACGACATATTTCTGAGACCACATGATATTTAGGTGGTTTTTCGGCACATGGTTTTTTGTCGATGTTTTTCTATTTCCAGCTAAGGAATTAGGGTTTTGGACTAATCTAGGTCATTGGGTTAGGGTTTTGGATGCCGCTGGCTCCTATATGTATATTGTATTGTAAACAATGTAACACAAATGTATGAATATAATGTATGCTAGTTTTCCCGGTTTGGGTTTCCAGGGGAAAAATCTCTATGTAATGTTTGCATTTGCCATTGTATCTTTTTTATTCTTTTCTGAATATATGTTTACAGTAGACATTGTACAAGGTTAGAATTTACATAAATGTTGGATTCAGGAGCGTCTCACAATCTTATGCCAAAGGTGATCATGGAAGAGTTGGGTTTGGATATCACTGGACCATACAAGGATTTGTTTTCTTTTGATTCAAGAAAGGTGAAATGTGAAGGTTTAATCAAATAAATTGTTGTTACCTTAGCTCAGATCCCATTAAAAACTATGATAATGGATGTAGTTGTTGCAGAAATTCCTCCTAAATTTGGAATGTTACTATCAAGATCATGGGATGATAAACTCAAGGGTACCTTGCAAATGGAAATGTCTTATGCTACAGTACCAGTCTTCGGTCAAGACATAAGGTTATACAAGTAGGTTCATTTGAAATACATGGTGAGAATCAATGATAAACCCAACAATCATCATATTTACTCAATTGAGACTGACATTGGATCTTCTATTTTCTATAATGATTTATGTTTGGAAGAAGATGATCAGATTGTTTCAAAGGATCAGAAAAAGGAATTAGTTTCAGAATAAAAAATGTAGAGGATGAAGGTGTGTGGAATATGGATTTTGATGGAGTAGTTAGCAAAGAGGGAGAAGGATCTGGTGTTTGGATCATTTCACCTGATACTTCTTCAAAATTGTGTTCTTATAAATTGGCTTTTGATTGCACCAATAATATGGTTGAATATGAAGTTCTCATTTGGGATTGGGGGTTTTAAAGGATTTGAAAGATAAGAAGATATATGTGCATGGTGATTTTGAGCTTATAATCAACCAGATTAAAGGTACATATCAAAAAAATCATCCTAGAATGAGAACCTATAGGAATTTGGTCCTGTATTAGCTTGAATATTTTTCTTAATATAACATTCTAGTGGTACCATGGGAAAAAAATTGTATTCCATGTGATCTTGCTACATCAACAAGCATTTTTAAAATTCCAATTTATCCCAACAAGAAATATGAAATTGAAGTAAAGCACAGGCCATGTATTCCAGATAATGTCAAACACTGGAAAGTATTTGAAGATGACAAACAAATTATCATATTTTTGTAGTCGAAAGAAGAATATGAAAATGTTCAAATTGAGGAATAATTTTTTTATGATAAAGATGAAAATGAAAATCTCGTATCATTTTCAGATGGGTATGTAAATCAGATAGCAGGAAGGGAGATTATCCAACAAAAGAACAATACAATTCCAAAGGGTCTTGTACCTCTTGAAAAATGATTTGATGAAAATGATGTGGCCAAAAATGCTAGGGTAAGTCCAAATGAAGGTGAGGTTGATGATTTTAATATAGGGACTGATAATGAACCTAAATTGTCAAGTTGTCTAAGTCCCTATCCTCTGAACACAGGAAGAAATATCTTGAATTAATGAGACATTTTTCTGATGTGTTTTCTTGGAGTTATGAAGACCTGAAGGTTTATGATAAAAGCATCATTCAACATAGAATACCAATTAAAGAAGATTAGAAACCTTTCAGACAAAAATTAAGAAGAATAAATCCACTCATGTTGCCACTCATCGAGAAAGATATAAGGAAGTTATTTGATGCCAAGATAATTGTTTCTTTGAGATTCTCCAAATGGCTAGCTAACCTTGTACCATCAGAAACAAAAATGGAGAAATAAGGCTTTGTATAGATTTTAGAAATTTGAATAGAGTTTCTCTTAAAGACAATTATCCTTTTCCAAAGATGGATCACATCCTGCAAAAGATTGTGGGCTCCCAGAGAATATCAATGTTGGATGGGTTTTCTAGATACAACCAGGTTATGGTGCACCCAGATGAACAAGAGAAGATGCCATTTACAACCCCACGGGGAACTTTCATGTATGCTAAAATTCCTTTTAGACTCATGAATGTAGGGGAAAATTTCTAGAGGGCTATGGACATAGTATTTGATGAAGAGAAAGATAAATTCATTGTGATTTACTTGGATGATATAACTGTGTATTCAATTTCTTACAGTGAAAATTTACAATGTTTGGAACATGTGTTTAAAAAATGCAGAAAATTTGGGATCTCTCTCAACCCAAAAAAGTCAAATTTTGTTGCGCAAGAAGGTAAACTCATGGGACACATTATTTCAAGAGATGGGATTAAAATTGACCCTAACATAGTGGCTTCAATACAAAAGATCAACATTCCAAGGAGAAAAAAATAGGCACAATCCTTTTTAGGTAGGGTAAAGTTTTTAAGAAGGTTTATCCCTAACCTTGATGAAATAATAAAACGTATCACGAATATGTTGAGGAAAGGAAATGAAATAAAATGGACAGCATATGCAAAACATTCTTTTGAAGAAGTGAAAGAAGCTCTAAAAGAAGCTCTAAAGAAGCTCATGTGTTGATCAACCCAGATTTTGCAAAGGATTTTATTGTTTTCTCTTTTTCCTCCGAGCACACTATAGTAGGAGTGTTAATGCAAAAAAATGATCAGAACTAGGAACAACCTGTTTCCTTTTTCAGTAGGCCTTTAGGATATTCAACTCTCAAATACAATATTATGGAAAAGCATGCCTATGCCTTAGTTAATGCTTTGAAAGAATTCATGGTGTATGTATTACACTCTCATCTCCTTTCATATGTTCCAAATAGTGTTGTGAAGATATCTTGACTCAACCTGATCCTGAGGGAAATAGATGTAAGTGGATTGCAGGTTTATTGAAATATGATGTAGAAATTAAACCTACAAAATTGATCAAAGGACAAGGCTTTTCTCAAATGATGATTCAATCGAATTTCGAGTTATTGTGAGTAAATTTAGTTGTTGATCTCTCACAATATGCAAAAGAAGGAGCCCCTCCTCAAGTAAGCCATAATTTTTTGGATTCATCTTGGTACAGTGACATCATTTATGTTTTACAAAATTTGTATGCCCCCCCTGAATTTTCAAAAACTAAAGCCATGTTTTTGAAACAAAAAACAATAATTTTTTGCATGATTAATGATTCCCTCTATTGGAAAGACCCAGGTGGAGTATTATTGAAATTTATTACAGAAGTTGAAGATCAACAAACTATGAAAGAATTCCATGAAGGAAATTGTGGAGGCCATCATTACTAGAAGACAACAGTCAATAAAATTATGAGATTAGGTTTCTATTGGCCTATTGTATTTATTGATGTATATAAGAAGGTTTCCACTTGCCATAAATACCAAATTTTTCAAGGGAAAATAAAACTTCTACCTTTTCCTCTGAAACCGGTTTCTATAGAAGCCCATTTTCAACAATGGGGTTTGTATTTCATAGGAGAAGTACATCCTTCATTGTCATATCAGCACAAATGAATTTTGACAACCACAGATTATTTCACAAAATGGATAGAAGTTGTACCTACCCGTCAGGCCACTGATTTAGTCATCATACAATTTCTAGAAAGTAATATACTCTCAAGGTTTGGTTGTCCAAGAAGGATTATCATAGATAATGTTGTTGCTTTCAAGTCTAAGAAACTAGTTGAATTCTTCACAAATTATGGTATCACGTTCAGTCACTCAACAACCTATTACCCACAAGGTAATGGTTTGGCCGAATCATCTAATAAGATTTTCATCAGGATCATCAAAAAGTTATTGTAGGAAAACAATAAATATTGGCACAAGAAATTGATTTTTGCACTTTGGGTAGATAGAGTAAGTACAAATAAGTCTATCAACACATCTCCATTTCAGCTTGTTTACAGTATAGAGGAAAATTTTCCTACTTCTATTGGTCTTCCAGTCATGAAGTTGTTACAAGAAGTAGATGTTGAACCAAACCATGTTTAGAGAAGAATAAGTCACTTGGTTCATGCTCATCAAATGAGAGAAGAGGTTTTTAAGAATGTTCAATTATATCAAGACAAAATGAAGAAAGTTTTTGACAGGAGAACTAAGGCTAATGATTTTCAAATCAATGATTTGGTTTTAAAATGGGATGCAAGGATTGAAGACAAGGCTAAACATTCTAAATTTGAAAATCTTTGGAAGGGTCCATACAAGGTTGCAGCATATCATGGGAATAATGCATTCCTTTTAAAGGATCTCAATGGAGGATACATCAGTGGAGGACCTGTTAATGGAAGGTTTCTCAAGCACTATTTTACATGAAGCATTTCATTTGTTTTTCACTTCACTGTAAATATCCATTTTCTTTAGTATTTTTCATTTTGGGTGCTACTCAACAGATTTGAAGCCCAAAGAGAAGGACCTAAGGTTTGATGAATAATTCCAAGTGTGTTTGTACATAAAATATCAAGTCGGTTTGTGTCATTTTAGTATCAAATAAATAGCCCAATGGATAAGGATACTAGTCTGTCTTTACTTTGGCACCTGACAAGGAGGATGCCATCCCCATTGGAGTCTGTGTTAGGGTCCTATAAATAGGTTTTTAAGGTTTTAAATAAAATTATAGAATAAAGTCGTGTCTTGGGTCAAATAAGAACATTGAAGGATTTTTCCTAAGTCATAAGTCATAGGTTTGTCTATCATGGATCGGGTTTTTTTTTTTAACCATGCAACTTGTGGTTTTTATTTTTGCCAATATGTGGGTTGTCATGTCACTAAAGGGTCATGATGATGTTTCAATACATTTGCAGTCATTCTTATCAAATTTCTAACGGTTTCATGGATTTGAATCTATCAAGGACATGTGGCATCATCAAGAAATCATCGCACAACACAAGTTGTTGTACAACGTCCCAATGCTGCGTAAAGAAGTATGATGAGGTATGATGCCATAATTCATGTCTTAAATGGATTTATCTTTCAAATTTATCCTCCCTATAGGTAAAGCAAGCATCAAGAAATTGTTTATCTTCATCCGGAATTTCAAAACCTCCCGGCCAAATTTTTTGTGCACAAATCCCTGTGATGTTCATTGCTAAATAAAAAGCTCAGAGAAGCACAAAATATRATATTTCAACTCAGGGAGGAAGATAAGAAATCCAAAACGAAATTTGTTGAACACTTAAGAGATTGTGGACCCGCAATAGACAAATTTTCATCAATGGTGAGAAGGACCTTGCCTTTACACAAACAGTTGAAGAGTGTTTATCAAMAAWACTTCATTTTGAGGAGGGAGAACAAGCCCCTCAAGCAAAGTTCACAACAGGTGGAGATTGGAAAGAAGGGAAAGCTTAACTTGCTTGCTAAAGCTGCAGAAAACTGAACCATTGAAACCTTTTTGACACATTTTTTGTCATTTTTCCATGTTGAATCCTTTTTTGCAAAAGGTTACATACATAAGCATATTATATTATCAAAGAGGAATTATTTCCCATAGGCTTGATCAGACCACCGACTGTTGCGCAACTCTGCTTCATTTTCTCATAGATGGTGGTTCTGTAGCAAATTTACTACCTGACAGTGATAGAATGACCAGAACACCTCCAACTCAGCTTGAATGGTTAGACAAGTGTACCGACCCATCTCCAATGAACATTAGTAATGGAAGTCACAAATTTTGAGTTTCATTTATTTTCATATCAAATTCGTTGTAATAAAGTCCAAGTCGACTCCTTATTTTTATCAGTTTGTTAAAGATCTCATGTTGATTATGTGCAACTGTTAGCACTATTGTAGGATCATTGTTTGATCTAGATTTGATACTTTAGACATATGTTTTTGTATATATTAAGGCAGCCACGAAAACTAAAGGGTTGGTAAGTGTGTATAGGAATATTATTGAATATATTGTAATTTTTCCTTCTTGTTAATGAAACATTGTTGGATCAGAAGTCCTTGAGTTTTGACCACAGAGATACATGTGATTGTGATATTTTATGCATGTGATTTATCAGTCTTCACTTTCATGTTTTATACTTGATATTGTATGATTTCTTCTCCATGTTGATATGAAATATATGTATCAGAATTCATCTTTATCAGATTCTCTATTGCATGTAGTTCGAATTGTACTTCTGCTATAGTTTCTTTGAGATTCATCCTTGATAGATGCATTAAAGGAATATTGTCTTCTATGTAAACATGTTGTCTACAATATATCTATTTGGCTTAAAATATTATTTTATATCTTGCCTATGTTTAGTCCTTTCTTAAATCTACCAGGCATCCAACAAGTTTTTATTGACTTTTACTTTAGTGACTCCATAGGCCAATGTATTTTTTGTCCATATTGCCACCAACCCTATAAGTTAATTTATCTTAGGATATAGCCTTTGATTTAAACCAAACCAATCCTTTCAGTGGTTTATTTCAAGAGAGAGAGCCCTCTTTGGTTAGAAGGGCTAGCTTCCAGCTCCAAGTTGGTTTGAGGTTACTCCTGTATCTATTTCCTCCTCATCCAAGGAAATTATAGAGAGATAACACCTAGAATAAGGCACATCATGCATTTCCTTCAATATCATATTTTCAATTCTTGAGAATTTGGCACATAAATTATGCCCCTGTACTTGAGAATTTCATCTTTTTTTAGCTTATATTCTTCACTTTTCTACTACAAAATACCTTGCTGGAATTTTGTCTTTATTTCCATGTATGGTAAATTTGATTTTGCAGCCTCTAAGATTTTTTTTTTCAAATATGATTGGTACATGATAATGGTTGTAGCATGAATCTCATGCACCCTCATGTTGAGTGCATCAACCACCTTGTTCTCTTTACATTTGATATGCTTTATATCAAAGTCATATTCGATGAGGAATTCTAACCACCTACTTTTCATGTCATTTGGAGTTGGTTTTCCAAATAAATATTTCAGAACACTATGGTCTGTCCTCAACTCAAATATTTTCCCATGAGGTAGTGCCTCCACATATTCAAAGAATGCACTATGGCTACCAAATCCATATCATGAGTAGCATAGTTCCTTTCCCGATCCTTCAACTTCCTTGATTCATAGCACACCACAAACCCATTATGACTAAGGACTCCACCAAGACTTGGTTTACATCCATCAATACATACATTGAAGTCTTCATTTGGATCAAAAATCCTTAGTATTGGAGTGCTTTTTAATAAATGCTTCAAGTGTTGGAAATGTATTTCACAATCTCGTGTCCACTCAAACTTCACACTCTTCTTCTGCAAGGAAGTGATAGGGTGTGCAAACTTTGAGAATGATTCAATAAATATACTATAGTAATGTGCAAGGCCCATGAATGATCTCACCTCCAAGACATTCCTTGGTTTTGTCCATCCTTCAATGGCCCTTATATTTTCTTGATCCACTGCTATCCCTTCCTCTGAAATGATATGGCCCAAATAATGAATTTGTTTCTGGTAGAATGATCACTTTCTCAATTTGGCATACAATTGATGCTCCCTCAATACCTGTAACACCATTCTTAAGTGTTTTTCATGCTCTTCTTCAAACTTCGAATTTATCAAAATATCATCCAAGAATACAATGGGAAACTTATCCAAGTAATTCCTGAATATACCATTCATGAGACACATGAAGATAGCTAGTGCATTTGACAACCCAAGTGGCACCACTGTGAACTCATAATGGCCATACCTTGTTCTAAAGACAGTCTTGTTGATGTATTTTTCTTTAATTCTTACCTAATGATAGCCTGACCTGAGATCAATCTTGGAGAATATTTTTTCATCTTTGAGTTGATCAAAGAGGTCATCTATCCTTAGAAAAGGGTACTTGTCCTTCGCAATTACCTTGTTCAACTTCATGAATTCGATGCAAATTATTAATGTTCCATCCTTTTTCTTCACAAATAATATTGGGGCACCCTAAGGTGACACACTTGGTCATATATACCCCTTCTTCATAAGCTCTTCCAATTGCATTTTCAATTCCTTCAGCTTGGGTGTACTCATCATGTAAGGATTCTTAAATACTAGAGCTGCTCCAGGCATCAAATTGATGGAGAAGTCAATATCTCTCTTGGGTGGAAATCCTGGTATTTCCTTGAATACATCTTTAAACTCTTTTAAGACTGCATAATCTTCAATAATTGGCATATTATATTTAGGTTCCTCTTCCATATGAGCTGCAAATATTTGACACCCTTTGTTGTAACTCTTCTTCGGCTTGAAGGATGAAATTTCTCTGACGATTATTGCCTTGGGAATTCCCTATATTGTCCTTAAATTCCTTTTCTCATCCAAGAAATTAAATGCCTTATTACAATAATCTAGGAAAACATGATGTTGGTCCAACCAATCCATACCAATTAAGCAGTCATAGGAACCCAAAGGTATGATATTCAAATATGCCCCGATGCTCAATCCATTCATGTCCATTGGGCATGCCTGAACCATCTCATTAATTTTCATTTTAGCTCCTGTAACCAGTTGCAGTAACCAAGATGTTCCAAGCTTGATTCTTGGCAAATGAAATATGTCCACCAACTTAAGATCTAGATAGTTATGACTAGCTCCTGAATAGATTAAAATAGAAATGGTTTGGTTGTTAATCTTACCTTCCACTTCAATCATATGTGACTGAAATTTAGCTTGCTTGTTATCCAATGTTGCGTAGATCCTAGGTATATTTCTGCCGATGTCCTCCACTGTATCAACTTTCTGTACATTGTGAATAGAGTTCACTTTTTCACCCCTGTGAGGGAAATATTGATACATATGATTTTATCCACAACCCCAACATTGAATAGGTGGATGCCTTGGTCTTTTCCCCAATGATCCAAGTGGATATTGGTGGCCCACCTATTCCAACTCGCTCCTCGTGCCCATTTTTAATCAACACGTTCTTTTTTACTTCATTGTAATTGTGGCTTCTACACTTTTGGGGTTGTATGAACCCCCACGCATCCTCCAGGTGGATATAGGTGGCCTCACGCCTAATCCAACTGACTTATTTTGTATGTTTTCATGTCATCACATCTTGGTGTACTTTTGGGGCCGTTTTGGGGCCCTAAACTTTGTTTGTTTTTCTCACCATAGTCAAATTGTAGACATAGTCAAAGTTCAATGGCCAAATGGATAGTTCTCTAAAAGACCTTTCCAATGGGCTATCACCCACCTAAAACGGAGGTCATATGCAAACGTTACGGCCCTAGGAAGTTGAGGTACCAAATTTCACCAACTTACCCCTAGGGCCCACATGAATTTTGGCATTTCACCTTCTAGGGTTAGGTTTTTGGATGTCTAGGGTTTTGGAATTCATGAGTAATATCAAAAAGGCCTATGGAGCCTCATTGTGATCCATTTTTCTGCTTATACGGATACGCGTAGCAACCGCATCTCTTCTTAGAGATAGCTACCACTATTCAAGCAAGTTTCCAGTTCTACAGTTTTACAGTTTCAGCCTATTTCATTATTTAATAGAAGATATCGCTCACTGGATATTTGTGTTATTATCCATATCTCTGTGTTTATTGTATTCAGTCTGTTAAATAATTTCGTTCCACTCCTACATCTGGATCGGTAGTATCAGAGTGATCTTCTCTTCATTTATTTCATTATTTAATAGAAGATATCGCTCACTGGATATTTGTGTTATTATCCATATCTCTGTGTTTATTGTATTCAGTCTGTTAAATAATTTCGTTCCGCTCCTAAATCTGGATCAGTAGTATCAGAGTGATCTTCTCTTCATTTATTTTTCTTTGTGCATGTCCCCGACAATATCTATGTACAAGAAGTTGGGACTCAAACCAATCGAGCCATTACTAGATTGGTCGCGCCGAGCCTGACAACAACCCATGTGGGACAAAAATAAATATGATGGAGAAGGAGATCCTATTAAAATGTTTCTCAAGGAAGCCCTTGCGTGACAAAGTAATGAAATGATGGACAACTTCATGAAGATCCTTTGACAATTTCCCACGGGACAAGCATATTCATCAAGCAGCCATGCAACCCCATTCAAGGTACAGGTAAATTTTGATATTCCATTATTTGAAGAACTAATAGATGCAGATGTTGTAGATAAATGGTTGAATCTTCTCGAAGGATATTTTTCGGTCCACAATTTTTTCGATAGGGAAAAGATCACTTTTTCACTCCTCAAGGTTGTTACCCATGTTAAATATCGATGGGATACTTACTCTAAGAAAAGGGTCATGGAGGAATATACAATGTTTGTGGTGGCCCCTACATGGGATTCCTTTTGGGATTCCATTAAAGAACAATACTACCCTGTTGGAAGCTATGAGGACTAGTACACTAGATGGACCACCCTACGTCAAGAAAGGGACTAGAAAGTACCATATTTCACCAATATTTTCCATACCCTATGCACCAAATTGGGTATCAAAGGCTCTAAGCGTCATCTGGTGCTCAAATACCACAGTTGTTTTCATATATCCATTCAAACATAAATGGAGTTCATGGACATTGCCTCTTTGGTCACGACTTATAGATACAATGTCAATATCAAACATAAATTTAAGAAGAAACAACGAGAGTTTGGATCTGCAAAACCCTCACAGTCGAAGCAGGGAAAAGGAAGCCCCAACCCAAACAACAAGCGACCAATTCGAGATAGTCTCCCTCGGGATAACTATTCCAAGCTGCAACACAAGAATGGAAATGAGAAAATGAAGAATGACATAGGAAAATGGTGTGAGTACCATAAAATTCCTTGGCACAACATCGAAGAATGTCACTCCAAGAAGTCCCTCGCAGTCGAGTTGAAGGCTTCCGAGTCAGAGGTCGATTCTGATTACGAGTCAAATCTTGAAGGAGGGAAGCATATTATCAATGTTGAATGCAGTTCAACTATCGCTACCACCAAATTCCGACCAAGAGAACCAGAAGAACCAGAGGAAGGGGAATGCCTCTTTCACTCGCAGATGTGGGTCAAGGGGGATCCGATTCATTTCATTGACGACAACAATCGTCAGAAGAACCTGATTTCAGCAGAGGTCGTTAAGCGGCTGGACCTGTCAACGACACCGCACTTGCAACCCTACACCATCGATTGGCTTCACCAAGGAAGAGATCTTTGTGTCAGCTAATAGTGTTGTCTACCCTACAACATCAAGCCTTTCAAATATGAGGTATTGTGTGATATTTCTCTTCTTTAAGTTTTTGATGTTATTTTAGGACAACCATATTTGTGGAAGTGTTATGTTGTTTATGAGTCTAGACCCCATAGTGTTATTATTACTTTGGGTAGACAATTGTACAAGATCCCAGAGGTAGCATTGTCTACTACTATTTCTTTAATCTTTGCTAAGAAATGGAGTAAGGTCATTTCATAGACCGAGAATTTTGTCTTCTTTGTGATCTCTTCTCACAGTAAGCATAAGGTCACTTCCACGGATGTGGCCTCTACACAATGCCTCTCTTTGCAGAAGAAGCAAGTGGATAGGATCGTGGAAGAATACAGAGACATCTTCTCCTCACCTACAGGGGTACCGACACACTGCCAAGTCAAGGATCCAATTTATCTGACCCCTAATGCACCTCCACCTAATGGACCAATCTATCGGTTCTCGCTAATGGAGAATGATGAAATCAGGCGTCAAATCTGAGATCTTCTTCAAAAGGAGCACATCAGACCCAACTCCTCCCCTTGCGGAAGCACAATTTTACTGGTGCAAAAGAAGGATGGGTCTTGGCGACTCTGCATTGATTACAGAGCCTTAAACAAAATCACAGTTAGGAACCTCTACCCCATTCCCAGGATTGATGACCTTCTTGACCAAATCAAGGGGGGAAATTTCTTCAACAAGATTGACCTAAATTCTGGCTACCACTAGGTTCCCATCGAATCAACTGACGTATGGAAGATATCCTTCAAGTCTAAATAAGGTCTCTATGAATGGCTATTCATTCCCTTTGGCTTAAAAAATGCACCAACCACTTTCGTGAGGTTGATGGATAATGTATTGAGACCCTTCACCAACTCCTTTGTGGTGGTATATTTGGATGACATCCTCATATTCAACATAATGTGGGAGGAGAACATGCGGCATATTAAACAAGTTTTGAGCACTCTGCGGTAGCACAAGTTGTATGCCAACTTGGAAAAATTATCTTTTCGCATGAATAGGGTCCAATACTTGGGATACATTGTTGATGAGCATGGTGTACACGTTGATCCAGATAAGATCCAAGTCATCCATGACTGGACAGCCCCGACCACACTAACTTAGCTTCAAACCTTTTTGGGGCTAGCCAACTTCTACCAATAGTTCGTGTTAGGATTCTCCCATATTGCATGTGCCCTTAGCCAGGTGACCAAGGGCGATGATAGGGCCAAGTTCATGTGGGGGAAGGAGTAGCAACGAATATTCGATGATCTAAATCATTGCTTGTGCTCAGCTCTAGTACTCTCCTTTCCCGATTTGCAACAACCATTCGAGATTGAGACTCATGCATCTGACTATGTTGTGGGCACAGTTCTCACTCATCACGAGCATCCGGTGGCATACCGTAGTGAGACACTCTCTGATATTTTCCGAAAATACCCCACCTATGACAAGGAAATGTATTCCATTGTAGAATCTTGTTGTTAATGGAAAAATTACATTCTGGGGAAAGAGACGATCATACACATTGATCACAATCCTTTGCAGTTCATACAGACACAGGGTAAATTGTAGAACGATTGCCATCATAAGTGGTCCACCTACCTGCATCAGTTTCATCTCAACATCAAGTATAGGAAAAATATCTCAAATCGTGTCACTGACTGCCTTAGTCGCCCCCCCGTGGCTGCACTCACCACTATGCTCCATTCCCATGGACATGAAGCATCTGAGTGGCCCCAACTTTATCAGCAAGATCCATACTTCACCACCACATATCAACTCTTAGGTACATGTGCAACTGTCACTTATTTTCACATTCAAGACGAACTCTTATGCCACCTATACCATCTCTGTGCTCCTGCAGGCAAGCGTGCAAAGATGATTTGGGAATCCCACTACAGTCAGGTGGTAGGACATTTTGGCATAGAGAAAATTGTGGTCGTTCTTCAAAAATATTTTTATTGGCCAAAACTTTGGCAAGACATCAGTAAGTATATTAGATCTTGCACTGCCTATGCCATTGCCAAGCTAGTTGTCAAGAAGCAAGGATTATATACCCCTCTTCCTATTCCTGGGAATCCATCTCAATGGATTACATGTTTGGCTTGTCATCCACCAAGCAAGGAAATGACTACGTATTTGTGGTCGTTGATCGGTTTTCAAAGATGGTCATCCTCACAGCTTGTACGAAGAATGTCACAGTGACAGATACTACCAATCTCTTCTTCGAACGATTGTGGGTCCACTTTGGGATACCATAGACCATCATCTCTGATCGACACAACAAGTTCCACATCACCTTTTGGTCGAGTCTTTGGTCTCTGTTGGACACCAAGTTCACAAAATCCTCTGCTTTCCACCCACAAACCGATGGCCAAACAAAGGTTTTCAATCGGATGATTGTGCACATCATATGCATGTAAAATTATATGCATCCATGTACATGGGACAAGAGTCTCCCATATGTCCAACATAGTTACAAAATAGCTATCCATAGTTCCACTGGCCATAGCCCATTTCAAGTGGGTTTGGGATTCCAACCCTTGGGACCCATTGATGTTGCACTCCCTTTTTCCACCGTATAGACAGACTCTTCCCCTAATCAATCTATGATCGACAAAGCCACCAGATTCATTGAGTGGATTCAGCACATCCGCCAATAGGTCTAGGATATTTTTCATAAATCCAATGCTAAGTACAAGCAGCGCCATGATCAACACAGGGTACCACACCAGTTTTAGATTGGCGACAAAGTTTGGTTACATCTGGAGAAGAAGCATCTCACTAGGCCCCATCAGAATCTTTRCCCACTTCGTTATGGCCCTTACACTATCACCAAGGCTGTGGGTAGCAATGCTTTTGATCTCAACACTCCACCCTTCCTTGGTTTGCAACTAGTATTCAATGTGGACCTCCTTCAGCCATATTTTCCACCATTATTGGACACTTCTGAGATTTCCAAGCAACTGACACCAACAGAGCTCAACCTTGACTGCATGGAACAAGAATCCAAAGATCAGATAGTGGACACACAGTTCAAGGGAACTCACCAGCAGTGGATCCAACTTTATCAGGTTGTCAAGGTAGGGCAACTCCTACACCAAGGAAAGTGGCTCACCCGAGGCCAAATCTAGCAGAATTTTCCTCACCTGATGGGGGAACTCAATGCAATAGATACCATTTCTTCCTAAGTAGGGAGGATTGATCCAGGTGGATATTGGTGGCCACCCACCTATTCCAACTGGCTCCTTGTGCCCGTTTTTGTTTAACTTGTTCTTCTGTACTGATTTGTAATTGTGGTTTCTACACTTTTCGGTCTGTCTGAACCCCCACACATCCTTCAAGTGGATACAGGTGGCCTCTCGCCTAATCCAACTGCCTTATTTTGTATGTTTTCATGTCAGCACATCTTGTTGGACTTCTGGGGTCATTTTGTGGCCCTAAATGTTGTTTTTTTGGCTCGCCATAGACAAATTGTAGAGGGACTCAGAGTTTGATGGAGGAATGTGTAGTTATCTGAAAGGCCTTTCCAATGGGCTATCACGAGCTTAAAATGGAGGTTGTATGCAAAAGTTACGGCCCTAGGAAGTTGAGGTACCAAATTACAGAAACTTACCCATAGGGCTCACATGACTTTTGGTGTTTCACCTTCTAGGGTTAGGTTTTTGGATGTCTAGGGTTTTGGCATTCGTGAGTAATATCAAAAAGGCCTATGGAGCCTCATTGTAATCCATATTTTTGCTAAGATGGATGCGCATAGCAGCCACATCCCTTCTCAAAGATAGCTACCACCATTCAAGAAAGTTTTCAGTTATGTGGTTTTACAATTTCATCCTATTTCATTATTTAATAGAAGATATTGTTCACAAGATATTTGTGTTATTCTCCATATCTCTGTGTTTATTGTATCCAGTCTGTTAAATAAATTCGTTCTTCTCCTAAATATGGATCACCTAATGTTTCGGTCATTCTGGATTCTTTATAAGCTGGATGTCCCTGAGAATTATTTCTGAAGAATGTTGGCTTAGTCCCCTTCCTCTGTTTCATATTTCTTTTCTTCATGTCTTCCCAAATGTTTTGGAAAGTTGGTCTTCATTTATGTTGATCCTAAAGGAATTTAGCTCACCTTATAGTTTCCTCCAATGTTTTGGGATCATCATATTGTATCTTGTCACTGATAAATGATGGCAACCCACTCAAACACCTCTAAATCTTAACTGGATCATCCTTGATGAAAGAAACATACCTCAACAACTCTAAAAAACTCCTTTCATATTCATCTATGGTCATACTCTCAAGATTGAGTTCAAAGAAATCCTTCATTTTCTTGTCATAGTATCGCATAGCCAAGTATTTCTTTCGAAAATACCTCTTGAATTCCCTCCAAGTAACCTTCTTCTCATCAATGTGTTGCACCTGCACAAATTGGTTCCACCACATTGATGCTTTTCCATTGAACTGATAGATGGAAATTCTTCCTTCTGCATCTGAAGAGTAATTATGCAGTTGAAAATACTTCCTTATGCCTAGTAGCCATGTCTCTGCATCCTCATCCTTCTTATGCTTACCATGAAATGTAGGAGGCTTGATTTTGTTCATTTCCCCCTGTAGCTCATCCACCCCAGACTTCTTCTTATGCTTCCTAACAGGGGATGGAATTGAACTACTTTGTGCTTTCCTGGTTGAATGCCTTGGGGAGTGTTGGTGATGCCTTCCAACACTTCTTGTTCTTCTCCTCTTATCATGAGACATGTGACTCCCATATTTGCTTGACTTGATCTCCTTATCCATCTTCTTATCTATTCCGTCCAAGCTCTACATTAACTTGATGTTAAAGTCTTCTTGTTGCTCCTTGGCTCTCGCAAGCCTCTCATTATTATCTTTATAACTCTGGACATATTTTTTCATACTTTTTATGGTTTCTACTAAGTTCATGCTTTCCTCCTTTCCTACTCCCTGTCCATTTGCATCTGTACCTTCATTACTCAAATTGACATACAACCCCCTGACTTCCTCTTCATGGTTGTAAGTCCTCTATGTATCTTCCATTTTTTTGATCTCTATGTCGATCCTGTTTTGATCTAAATTATGTTAACTCTACAAAAATATGCAGGCAACAAGATTTCTTAGACTAAATAATTCAACAGATTCATGAAAATTATGCACAATTCTGTTCCAATAATGCATCAAAATCATTTCTTCTGATTCCTCATGAAATTAATTTCCCAGATCAATTTTCTAGGTGGTTATTTAGACTCTTCAGTCCAAGACCCTTCCATGAACCCACCATCAACACTTAGTCACTTTTCCATGTTTGCGGTCTCGCGGACTTGCAAACTCATAATCTTGTGTAAGTATGTCCGAGAAATACCAACACTTAGTCATTTTTCCATTTTTGCAAACTCGCAGACTTGCAGACTCATAATATTATGTAATTCTATCAGAGAAATCCCAACACTTAGTCATTTCTTCCATTTTTGTGGACTTGCGTACTTGCGGACTCATAATATTGTATAAGTTTGTCCAATAAATCCAAAAACTTAGTCATTTTTCCATCTTTGCGAACTTGTGAACTTGCAGACTCATAACCTTTTGTAAGTCTGTCTAAGAAATCCCAACACTTAGTCATTTTTTCATCTTTGCGGACTTGCAGACTCATAATCTTATGTAAAACTGTCCAAAAAATCCCAACACTTAGTCATTTTTCCATCTTTCCAAACTCGCGGTCTTGCGGACTCATAATCTTGTGTAAGTATGTCCGCGAAATCCCAACACTTAGTCATGTTTCCATCTTTGCGGACTCGCGGACTTGTGGACTCATAATCTTGTGTAAGCCTGTCCGAGAAATCCCAACACTTAGTTATTTTTCCATTTTTCCAGACTCATAATATTGTATAAGAATGTCTGAGAAATCCCAACACTTGGTCATTTTTCCATCTTCGTGGACTTGTGAACTCATAACCTTGTGTAAGTCACAATTTTGTAGGATTGACAGTTGGTCTACCACATGGCTCCACATTCTTGCCAACTGTAATCCCGTCCAACATGTACTTGCATAGTCTATAAATTTCACTTTCGTGTTCCACTAATTGGCCCATCCAGGCTTAATGTTGAAAACTAGAGCTCTGATACCACATTGTAGCATTCCCAACCACCTGTTGGGCTATGCTACTTAAAATTTTGAACTCTGATACAAATTTAAATTATAAACATACTCTGCAAATTCACATATTCATACAAAATAATAACAGAAATATGCATGCAACATACACAGGAAAAACCCCCCAGATGGGGTGCCACATTGCAGAGCCGAGACACATGGGTTAACGTCAGGCCGCACCATTAATACAACCCACCGACGACCATCCCCTTAACACTTAAATGGGAACGAACCCGTGCAACATTAACCAGGAGACGAGGCCCTTCACGCAAGTGAACATGACAGCACACCAGAGCACTAGGAGGCCAGCCTTAATGGCCATGGCAGTCGCCATCATCCTCCTCCTTATCACCTGCCTCGACAGCAATGAGAGGCATTCGAATTTAGCAGAGCCGAACGCAGAGCCGAATTTCACAGAGCCACCGAAGTTCTGGAGCAGGGCTATCTATCTGTTGGGAATCTCGGACATCCCTAGGTTCTTCATTATGCTCAGAGCACGAGGAAAGCCATGCAGGGGCGCAGCTTGGTACTCAGTTGAATCACGCAAGCAGAGGCAAAAGAAATTCGAGCAGGCGTTGGCCTTGGCATCCTTGCGAAGACATAGGAAGTTCGGGAGACCTCGAATGCCTCCAATGGCGTACGTGAAAGAGATCACCCTAGACGAGGCCATGCAAAGATATCTTGAGCACCCTCTTTTCACAGTCCCGGATAATTGGAATCCTCCCACCGATTTTGGCACCGACGACAAGATTTCGCCTTCGGGAAAACAGTGTGGCTACAATGCAACTCGCCCGGTAGAGGAATTCACCACCTGCTATGTTGAGGAAGAGATATCGTCCTGCACAAAAGAAAAAAACGACCCACCCACCGGTGCACCTACGAAGGAGGCGACTCAGTCGAACAACCGGCAGGTACATCAAGTCAGTGAAGAAAATGAAGGCGTAGGAGCACAGGGGCCATTTCCCTTAGCCTCTGTTGAGGATAATTGGCATGACCAACATCCTTTCACCAACCCGGGGTACCTAGCACTAATCTTTGAAATGCAGAGCATGCTGGACGATCAGATCTTTCGTATCGATCAAATCGACCATCAACTCAACATGTTGTATGCTGCACACTCTAGGACTCTCCCGAAAAGGCAGTGCCCTACGTGCGCGCAAGCTTACGCGTTTCCCACAGGATGGCGAAGGCACGGGGATGAGGACGAGTCGGCTGGATAAAAGGTTCAATGATGTTCTTAGTTAGCAATCACTTTTTGTTTCAGAACAAGGTTTTAGCCCAGTTAGATTATAGTCATGCTATAACTAGGTTATTAGTATACATACTGAACTTAATGGAAAGGCATCCTGGTTTCCTTCGGGCAGGAAAACACTCTGATAATTTTGTTTGCTTGGAAACAAATGGCATAGAATTTTCAGCTGTCTCGGTTTCCTGCTTAGGCGGGACAGTTGGCATCGCAAATAGACTCTGTAACTCTGCAACTATAATATAAACAGGATCCTCCCTTTTTACTTTTAAAAAAAAAACATACACAGGAAAAACCCATGAAAACAAATGCATAAATATTAGCACAACACATGAATTAACACAAATCTACACTTATATTTGATTAAAATAACACCAACTGTGTGCATACCTTCCATGTTCCTCCCAACCTTAGAACACAATAATCATAACTCTCAGTAGTGGGTCACCCTCGATCTTGGAATAAACTCTACTTGGGTAAAGGAATTCCTAACCAGGATAAGGTATCCAAAACAACAGGAAACTCAGTCACATGTGCCAACTCGAACTAACAACCTATAGTCCTTCATTCCCCACATGCCTGTCCCACCCCAGGAAGTGTGCCCCTTCTCTGCTCAAGAGTCCCTCGACTGCCCCACTTTCTTTTCAGGGCTTCAACAACATGCCAAACAGGAAGTCTTAGAGTCCCGTAGCCGCAGTTTGGCATCTTTGGGAATCAATCCCCAACAATTCTCTCACATGGTGAGAATGCTCGCGGTCCTGACAACCCACCTCTTCAATATCCTATGGGCCTAACAACCTGCCTCTTCAATATCCTACAGTCCTAACAACCCACTTCTTCAGTCCAACTCCCAAGCTAACCAGGGTACATATACATGAACAAGAATAGTAACTACAGGGTACGAGTGATAGATAAGTGAGTGAAGGAAATGATGATAGAATCCCTAGGAGAATGAACTAAGTCCAAACTATATGTATGCATGTTCCCAACTTGCCACTTGTCATGTTGAGAACTACCTTGGTCCCACTTGTCCCCATCCTTAGAACTTACGATAAAATAATTATCCATACTTTATACTTTAAGGAATGTTAATATAATATTCCTTTGGGCCTAAGCCCCCCTTATCTTAGCCCCTTATCCTTAAATCTTATCCCCCTTTCCCTATCTAGTGGAGTTTAGCCCCCCATACTCTTTTACATGGTTGGTTTGCAGCAGTGATTTGTTTTCATTAATATTTGCATGTGATTACATATTACAATGATGGCTCACTGGCCATTTAACATCTAGCTCTCTAGCCTAATAACCGCACAGGCACTCGGGCCTCAAAATATACACAAAGGCACTCTGGCCCCAAAACTGTGCACTTACTCCATTGTATGCAAACTCAAGATGGTGCACACCCTTCCTTTAGTGCACAATCCTCACATACTTACACATGTGTGCGCTACATTATAAAATATGCACACTTCTTTCGTATGAGATTCTTGCACACTGACTCAATGTGCGCATAACCGAACCAAATATCTTGTACCATCGACTCACCAACTTATATGTATAATTACAGTTACATTTATATGTACAATTGGGGTTCGACCTAGGGGTATTAAAACATATGTCTTCTTTTTTTACCCGATTTGTTTATAAACTTTTCATGTGGATTTCCTCTCTCTTACATGTTCTACTCATCCAAAATGATCAAAAGAAGAAAGTGTAGTCTAACCTACACTAGATTCAATGGGAATTTCTTTCTTTGAATCAAAATTTAAAGATCACTAATTCAAAGGTAACAAATTGGCTCTTCATAATAAAGGCCATTTTTGGAAGATTTTGTCTTTGTCATCTATTAGCTAAAACAAACAATGACTCCCTTTTCATAATAGCAAGGCTAAACGTTCCTTTTGGGTTTCTTGGCCGGAATCCGACAATGTAAATCTGGACAAAATCACTATTTTTTGTTGCTTAAATTGCATTTGATGCATAAATGGATTCAACGTGCTGAAAAAACCCCGAGACACTCGGATTATACAAACTTAGCCACTCAAATCTGCAGATCCAACCATTCCTCACAAGATTTCAGACAAAATTAAACGAAAAAAAAAAACAAAAAACAACCAAAAATTAAAACGTTTAGAATATGCTAAACTTTAATATTTCTTTCATTAATGAGATCAACTATCCTTGTAATGTCATAAGGTTTGGCTTTGATATGTTAAACTTCCCTATAAGAGCACTCTCGATATACGGTGGGGGTTGCCTAATAACATGTCACCTTCAACCTTCAAGTATCATCAATTGTCTTCATAATGGATTGCAGAACTCCATACCCATTCTTTTTCATCTTCTTTTCAACTAAATTTACTAATGTTGTTAAAGTCACAATGACTTACATAAACGGATTAGGGAAAGGGTAGACAATGATCTACCCCTAATATATTATATGAAAAAAAAACACTTCAACTACTCGAAAAAATCCACAAAACAAAACAACATCATGTTATGTTTTAAACTAACTTTGAAAAACATATTTTGTTATATTCTAAACATAATTTAATTCAAAATGTACCGAGGTCGAAACCCTGTCATATTAACATATCTATAGTAAATATTATGTATGTTACGTAAAAAAATCCCCAAAACAACATAATATATTATGTTTTAAGCTAACTTTGTAAAACAATTTTGTTATATTCTACACATAAAATTTAATTCAAAATGTCCCGAGCTCGAAACCTTTTCATATTAACATATTTATCATAAATATTATATATATAACCATRTATTATTGAATTCAAGATAATGATTTTGAATGCTGGCTGTGGGGTTCGAACCCACGCGCACTTATGTGCAGAAGATCTTAAGTCTTCCCCCTTAACCACTCGGGCAAACCAGCTAGATGTTACGCTAATTATAACAAATCTAATATAATAATCTAGMATTCGATATCTTCTCATCTCTTCTGGCAGTAACAGATCTCACGAACATCTGTTGAATCTATACATCTTTTAAAATATTGAACATTTAACAGCTATTATATTTAAAACACAGATGCGTATTTGGTCTGGGAGTATGAATTTTGCTTCGAAAGGTCGTGAGTTCGATTCCTGCAATGCCCCAATCTCGTACAATAGTTAGAGAAGGAGGTCGTGTTTTGTCTATAAAACACAGTTTTTGCAACTTTACTAACTATATTGTTGAATTTTAGTTAATAATATTAATATCTAAGTTGATATTATTATTATTAATATTATTAAGGTTATAATTAATTAGAAAAAAAACTATGAAGGTGGGAATGCATTTGGTTTTGTTTGGAAAATATTGTGAAAAAAATATTAAATGTAATTAAGAATGAAAGACTTTCATAATTCAACATTGCGAGATATTAATTTTTTTATTAATTATTATGCAAAATCATTTATTTATAATCATTTTTTATAAATGTCATTAAATAATAACCAATTTTTTTATGAGTTTGAATAATTCACTTAGCATGAAGAAGTGAAATTGAAATCACTGAAATAAATCACAGAATGTCAATCATCATGTTCACGTTCAAGTCTTATCACTGAAATAAATCACAGAATGTCAATCATCATGTTCACGTTCAAGTCTTACACATATTTTTGATAACTTAAGGATATTGGAATTGGGGAAAGGGAAAAGTTAAATGAACTTAAACTAAATTGGGATGTAAATAAAGGATTAAATAAAAAGGGGTAGAGTTTTAAAAAGCCAATAAATTGAAAGTATAATAAGAGGAAAAAAAGGTTGGGGTTAGAAAAAGAAGGGTTATAGAATTAAAAGGCTCAGGGGAGGAAAAGGGGCTTAAAAGGGAAAGAAAGTTTATTAGATAAAGATTATTTTCAATTTTAATGGCTTCTTTTATTAAGCGATGAAATAATGTTGGTTTTAAGTGATAATTTTTTATTTGGTCAAAGCATATGTGGTTATTGGTGTGTTGAGAGTGGTTAACCATGGTAGATTTAGAGGTGTAGGCAAGGTTAGTGTTAGCAATGTGTTCTTTCAATCTAGTTCAGATGGAAAAACCAATTTAGTTAATGTAGAAAATACCACATGAGCAAGGGATTTTATACACACCTCATTGATCGAGTTGGTTACTTTTATTTTTAACAAAGTTCAGGGTTTTGAAGATAATTTGATTTTTTTTTTAATTTAGATTTTTGCTATTTTATTGATGGTCCTTTGGTTGAAAGGGGAAAAATCTTGAGGATTCATGTTTTAACAATTGGAGTGGCAAGTTTTGCGAAAGGATTTGTTGATTTGGTGGTTGGAGTAACCATTGTTTCAAAGGTTTTGGTTCTTTTAGGAAAACTAGGGTCCACGTAGCCTAGCACCAATGTTGTTAATCACTTGATTCGGATTTAGGAGTGGAATGAACTGATTAACAGACTGAATATAATAAACAAAGAGATATGAAGACTAACACAAATATCGAGTGAACAATATCTTCTATTAAATAATGAAATAGGTTGAAGCTGTAAAACCGCAGAACTGAAACACTTGCTCGAATGGTGGTAGCTATCTCTGAGAAGAGATGTGGCTGCTACGTGCATCTGTCTGAGCATAATCGATTACCATGAGGCTCCAGAGACCTTTTTGATATTACTCGTGAATGCCAAAACCCTAGACATCCAAAAACCTAACCCTAGAAGGTGAAATGCCAAAAGTCATGTGGGCCCTATGGGTAAGTTGGTGTAATTTGGTACCTCAACTTCCAAGGGTCGTAACTTTTGCATACGACCTCTGTTTTAGGTGCGTGATAGCCCGTTGGAAAGGTCTTTCAGAGAGCTACACATTCTTCCATCAAACTCTAACTCTGTCTGTAGTTTGACTCTGGCGAGCCAAAAAAACAACGTTTAGGGTCCCAAAACGACCCTGGAAGTACAACAAGATGTGCTGACATGAAAACATACAAAATAAGCCAGTTGGATTAGATGAGAGGCCACCCATATCCACCTGGATAATCTATGGGGCTTCAGACAACCCCGGAAGTGTAGAACCCACAATTACAAAGCAGTATAGAAGAACGTGTTGAACAAAAAATGGACACGAGGAGGTAGTTGGAATAGGTGGGTGGCCACCAATATCCACGTGGATCAATCCTCCGCCCTTAGGAAGAAATGGTATCCATTGCGTTGAGTTCCCCCATCAGATGAGGAAAATTCTGCTGGATTTGGCCCTAGGTGAGCCACTTGCCTTGTTGTAGGAGTTGCCCTACCTTGACAACTCGATAAAGATGGATCCACTGCTAGCGAGTGCCCTTGATTTGTGTGTCCACTATCTGACCATTGGATGCTTCTTCCATGCAGTCAGGGTTGAGCTATGTTGGTGTCATTTGTTCTACAATCTCGGAGGTGTCCAATAAGGGGGGGAAATATGGTCGAAGGAGGTCCACATTGAATATCAGATGCATACCAATGAAGGCTGGAGTGTTGAGCTCAAAATAATTGCTACCCACAACCTTGGTGATAATGTAAGGCCCATAACGAAGTGGGCAAAGCTTTCGATGGGGCCTGATGAGATGTTCCTTCTGCAAATGTAACTAGACTTTTTCGTCAACCTGAAACTGGTGTGGTACCCTATTTTGAGCATGGTGCTGCTTGTACTTAGCATTGGATTTCTGCAAAATCTCCTAGACCTGTTGGTGAATGTGTTGAATCCGCTCAATGAATCTGGTGGCTTTGTCAATCGCATAATGATCAGGGGAAGAGTCTGTCTATGCGGTGGCAAGAGGGAGTGCAACATCAATGGGTCCCAAGGGTTGGAATCCCAGACCCACCTGAAATGGGCTATGGTCGATGGAACTATGGAGATCCCTGTTGTAGTTGCGTTGGACATATGGGAGACTCTCGTCCCATGTACATGGATGCTTAGAATTGTACATGCACATGATGTGCATAATCATCTGATTGATGACCTTTGTTTGGCCATCAGTTTGGGGGTGGAAAGCAGTGAATTTTGTGAGCTTGGTGTCTAACAGAGACCAGAGACTCGACCAAAAGGTGTTGAGGAACATGATGTCTCGGTCGGAGATGATGGTCTGTGGTATCCCAAAGTGGAACCACACTCGTTCGAAGAATATCTTAGCAGTATCTGTCGCTGTGACATTCTTCTTATAGGCTGTGAGGATGACCATCTTTAAAAACTGATCAACGACCACAGACACACTGTCATTTCCTTGCTTGGTGGATGACAAGTCAGACATGTAATCCATTGATATGGATTCCCAAGGCTTCTCGAGAATAGGAAGAGGGGTGTATAAGCCTTGCTTCTTGATGGATGGCTTGGAAATGGCACAGACAATGGAAGATCTGATATACTTGCTGACATCCTGTCGAAGTTTTGGCCAATAAAAATGTTTATGAAGAACGACCACATTTTTCTCCATGCCAAAATGTCCTGCCACCCAACTGTAGTGGGATTCCCAAATTAGGTTTGCATGCTTTCTTGTAGGAACACAGAGATGGCCCATGTGGCATAAGAGTCTGTCCTGAATGTGAAAACTAGTGACATTTTCACCTGTACCCAAGAGCTAATAGGTGGTGGCGAAGTCCGAATCTTGTTGATAAAGTTGGGGCCACTCAAATGCTTCATGTCCACAAGAATGGAGCACAGTGGTGAGTGCAACCAAAGGAGGTCGATTCAGGCAGTCAGCGACACGAATGGAGATACATGTCTTATACTTTATGTTGAGATGGAACTGCTAAAGGCAGGTGGACGACTTTTGATGGCGGTCGTTCTGTAATTTCCCTTGTGTCTACATTAATTGCARAGGTTTGTGATCAATGTGTATAATTGTCTCTTTCCCCAGAATGTAATGTTTCCATTGGTGATAGGATTGTACAATGGAATACATTTCCTTTTTATAGGTGGGGTATTTCCAGACAGTATCAGAGAGTGCCTCACTATGGTATGCCACCGGATGCCTGTGTTGAGTGAGAACTGCGCCCACAACATAGTCAGATGCATCAGTCTCAATCTCGAATGGTTGTTGCATATCGAGAAATGAGAGTACTGGAGTTCAGCATAAGCGATACTTCAGATCATCAAATGCTCGTTGCAACACCTTACCCCACATGAAATTGGCCCTACCATCACCCTTGGTCACTTCGCTGAGGGCCCATGCGATATGGGAGAATCCAAACATGAACCTTCGGTAGAAGTTGGCTAGTCCCAAAAATATCCGAAGCTCGCTCAGTGTGGTTGGGGCTAGCCAGTCACGAATTACTTGGATCTTAGCTAGATCGAGATGTACCACTAGCTCATCAACAATGTAACACAAGTAGTGGACCATGTTCATGCCAAAAGAGCTTTTTTCCAAGTTGGCATAAAGCTTGTGCTGCCGCAGAGTGCTCAAAACTTGTTGAATATGCCGCATGTGCTCCTCCCACGTTATGTTGAAGACAAGGATCCCATCCAAATATACTACCACAAAGGAGTTGGTGAAGGGTCTCAATACATCATCCATCAACCTCATGAAAGTGGTTGGTTCATTTGTTAAGCCAAAGGGCATGACTAGCCATTCGTAGAGACCTTATTTAGACTTGAAGGTTGTCTTCCATACATCGGTTGGTTCGATGGGAACCTGGTGGTAGACAGACTTCAAGTCAATCTTGTTGAAGAAATTTACTCCCTTGAGTTGGTAAAGAAGGTCATCAATCCCTGGAATGGGGTAGCGGTTCCTGACTGTGATTTTGTTTAAGGCTCTGTAATCAATGCAGAGTTGCTAAGTCTTGTCCTTCTTCTACACTAGTACAATCAGGCTTCCGCAAGGGGAGGAGATGGGTCTGATGTGCCCCTTTTGAAGAAGCTCTTGGATCTGACACCTGATTTCTTCATTCTCCATGAGCGAGCACCAATAGACTGGTCCATTAGGTAGAGGTGCGTCGGGGGTCAGATCAATTGGATACTTGACTTGGCAGTGTGTCGGTACCTTTGTAGGTGATGATAAGATGTCTTTGTATTCTTCCACGATCACGTCCACTTGCTTCTGCTACAAAGAGATGTGTTGTGTAGAGGCCACAGATGTGGTGGCGACCTTCTGCTTACTATGAGCACAAATCACAAAGAATACGAACATCTCGGTTTGTGAAATGACCTTACTGCATTGCTTAGTAGAGATTAGAGAAATAGTTGTAGGCGACACTACCTCTGGGATCCTGTACAATTGTCTACCCAAAGTAATAATAACATTGTGGGGTCTAGACTCATACACAACATGATGCTTCCAAAAATAAGGTTGTCCTAAAAGAACATCGCAAAATTCAAGGGGATAAATATCACACAATACCTCATCTTTGAAAGGCTTGATGTCGTAGGGAAGACAACACTGTTGGCTGACACTATTGGTTGACATGGGTGTGGTGTTGTTGGAAGGTCCAATCGCTTGACGAACTCTGTTGAAATAGGTTCTTCTAACTACCACTATCAACAATGAAATGAAGCGGAGCTCCCTTGACCCACATCTACGAGTGAAGGAGGTGTTCCCCTTCCTCTGGTTCTTCTAGTTCGCTTGAACAAAATTTGGTGGAAGTACTAGTGGCACTTGGTTCAACATTGATAATCATCTTCCCTCCTTAGGGATTTGAATTGGAATCAAAATCGACCTCTGACTTGGAATCCTTCATCTCGGCCACGAGGGACTACTTGGAGTGACATTCTTTGGTGTTGGGCCAAGGACTTTTATGGTATTCACACCATTTTCCTGTTTCCTTCTTCATCTTCTCATTTCCCTTCTTGTGTTGCAGCTTAGATTGGTTGTTCTGAGGGTGGCCATCTCAACTTGGTCCCTTGCTACGTGGGTTGGGGCTTCCTTTTCCCTGCTTCGGCTGTAAGGGGTTTGCAGATCCAAAATCTCTCATTTTCTGGTTAAATTTCTGCTCGATCTTGACAGCGTATCTATAAGTCGTGCCCAATGAGGTGATGTCCATGAAATCCATTTATGTTTGAATTTATCTATGCAAACAATAGTGGCATTTGAGCACCAGATGATGCTCACAGTCTTTGATACCCAATTTGGTGCGTAGGGAATGTAAAATATTGGTGAAATCTGGTAGTGTCTGGTCCCTTTCTTGACGTAGGGTGGTCCATCTGGTGTAATGGTCCTCGTAGCTTCCAACAGGGTAGTACTGCTCTTTAATGGCGTCCCGGAAGGAATCCCATGTAGGGGCCACCATAAACATTGTAGATTCCTCCACGACCCTTTTCTCAGAGTAAGTATCCCACCAGTCTTTAACATGGGGAATGGCCTTGAGGAGTGTAAAAGTGATCTTTGCCCTATCAGAAAAATTGTGGACCGAAAAATATCCTTTGAGCTTATTCAACCATTTATCTACAACATCCACATCTATCAGTCCTTCAAATAATGGAATATCAAAATTTGCTTGTACCTTGAAGGGGGTTGCATGGATGCTTGATGAAGATGCTTCTCCTGTGGGAAACCATTGAAGGATCTACATGAAGTTGTCCATCATTCAATTCCTTTGTTGTGTGAGGGATTCCTCGAGAAACATTTTAATAGGATCTCCTACTCCATCATATTTCTTTTCGTCAGGTTGTTGTCGGGCTCGACACGACCGATCTTGTAATGGCTTGATTGGTTCAAGTCCCAACTTCTTGTACCCAAATCTTGTCGGGGACATCCACGAAGAAAAATAAATGAAGAGAAGACCGCTTTGATACCACTGATCTCTAATACCATTGATCTGGATTTAGGAGCGAAACAAACTGATTAAAAAACTAAATATAATAAACACAGAGATATGAAGACTAACACAAATATCCAGTGAACAATATCTTCTATTAAATAATGAAATAGGTTGAAACTATAAAACTGCAAAACTAAAACACTTGCTCGAATGGTGGTATCTATCTCTAAGAAGAGATGTGGTTGGTATGTGCATCTGTCTGATAAAAATCGATTACCATGAGGCTCCAAAGGCCTTTTTTATATTACTCATGAATGCCAAAACCATAGACATCTAAAAACCTAACCCTAGAAGTTGAAATGCCAAAAGTCACGTGGGCCCTATGGGTAAGTTGGTGTAATTTGGTACCTCAACTTCCAAGGGTCGTAACTTTTGCGTATGACCTTCATTTTAGGCAAGTGATAGCCCGTTGGAAAGGTATTTCAGATAACTACACATTCCACCATCAAAATTTGACTATGTCTATAGTGTGACTGTGGCGAGCCAAAAAAAAATTGTTTAGGGCCCCAAACTGACCCTGAAAGTACAACAATATGTGATGACATGAAAACATACAATATAAGCCAATTGGATTAGGTGAGAGGTCACCCGTATCCACCTAGAGGATGTGTGGGGCTTCAGACAACCCCATAAGTGTAGAACCCATAATTACAAAGTAGTACAAAAGAACGTGTTGAACACAAATTGGACACAAGGAGCCAATTGGAATAGGTGGGTGGCCACCAATATCCACTTGGATCATTGCTACAAGAGGGAAGGTCTCACCAAGGTACCTTGTCAATACTTGTGATAGGTGGAGTAAGTTATAGGGTGATAATGGCTATTATGATTTGTAACTAATATACTAACATAGGCATTCCTTTACTCTTATAGTGTGCCAAAACAAACATACATGCATTACTAATTCATGCTAAAGCTATCATTGATTACTTATACAATAGAACATGCCAATCATCCATTTACACCATAAATACAAGAACTTCCATAACATGGGGAATTATATTACCTGGATTTGGAATGACCAACAAATACATTATATCTTTTGCAACCTGTTCGAAAACCAATCAACCTAACATCAATGAGAAACAACTAGCAATAGTAATTGATCAACAATATTGAATAAACTAATCAACTCGTTTCCCTAGCCCTTGAAAGTGTTTTATACAATTTTAGTCCATGGGCTTCTTTGTTTTATACCTTAACTAACTTATTTGACTACATAATTACAATTCATCATGCATAAACATAATATTGCCACTAAGAGTTGCAACATTGGGGATTCTTTCCTCTTTCTTTGGTATGTACCTAGATTGACTAAATCACTAATTTTTCTTCATTTGGTACCATTGTAGCTATCCAAGTATTGCACTAGTGTTGATAGACCATGTCGTTTTGCACCAAAAACAAAGGATCCATTAAAACAACTCATTTTAGTGGGATTTTTCTTCATCAAGGTGGCTTTAGTTAGAGATGTGGAGTGGGTGGTTATGATATTTTGCATTAAGGTAACTTTTTGTGTGTTTTTTCTTTCTATAAAATTGGTGGGATAAGGAACCAATGGTATTTGGGGTGACTAGGACATCTAAAAGAGGAAGACAACAAATATTTTTTATCTTCATAGTCAGTTGAATGTTAATTGAAAGATTGTTGATCTGATTAAGGAAATGTCACAAATTTTCAAGACCATGGGGCCAGATAACCAAGTTGTCATTGATGAATATTTTCCAACATTTTGGTTTGAGAGGGGTAGTTTCCTAGGTTATTTTCTCAAAATGTTACATGAAAATATTTTCTATGATAAGGAAAATGGAATATCCCATGGAAGTTCCTTTAGTTCTCTTAAATAATTTTCATGTGAAATTGAAAAAAGTTCAACACAATTTTTTATAAGAAGTGTAATATCATGATAACAAAAATATAAATGGTTGTGAGGGATTCCTTGACAAGGATATTGGTAAATATAAGATAATTCCAAAACTAACACAAATGTATTGTTCCTCTGTTTGATTATTATGGAGGAAGAGAGTGAAGGTAGAAGTCGATGGTGAAGGATGAGATTTGACCAACAAAGGGTTGAAGAATTTTGGATAAGCAACTAGCAAGTTCATAAGTAGGGGAGTAAAAGGTATTGACATTAGGATGAAGGGGGGTGTCTTTTTTCATTGATTTTAGGTTGGAGATAAATTATGGGGGTACAAGGGTTCTTAGGAGTTGGGAATTTCTTGGTGATCTAAGGAGGAATTTTGAATGTCTATAATAATAATTTTGGCAATTTGGTCATTAGTGTTGCATTTAATTTTGCAATAGATCTTAATTCCATAAACCAACTAATTATTTGTTGAGGGATCAATAACCCCCCAAGTTTTAAGAAAAACTTGCCCCCACTTCTTCTCATTTTCTCCGTTTTGGAGATTCATATTTATCTCATCCCCTCATTTCCTTACAATATAGTTTCTTTGAATCCTTATTGAAATGGATCTAAAATTTTGTTTTGATTTCCCTTTTCCTCATTTTCTTCTTTAGTTTGATCTCCTTTTCTTTTGATTGAAGTTTATTTTTTTAGAACTCTTTCAATCATATTTTCTACCTTTTATTATTCTAACTTTTCCTCTCAAATCATTAAGTCAGGCTATATTCTTGAATCGATCCCCCTTTTCACTTTGTTCACATTTTCTTTACCCAATTTCAAAATCATGCCCAATTCTCAAATCAAGTCCCTATTATTCTTTGTTTGAATAATAATTTCTTTTCAAATTTGAAGTCCTTCTATATTTGAACTTACCTTTCCCTATTCATTTTCCAAATTGATCCTAACAAGGTGTAATGGAGTAGGATGAACACACATATTACAAGTAAAAACTTGACAAGGATGACACTTATAGACTGAATTAATGCAATCTATAGAGATGGATGGCCAAAAGTATCATGTGCGCAAACTTTTCTAGGTTGTGGCTATATCAAAAAGATGATTGACACATGCTCCTACATGGAAATAATTCAAAACCCTCTCAGCTTTGTCATGGACTAAGCACCAATGCAATATTAAGTCTACATTGTGACAATAAAGTGTGTCACCAATTATGAGATCATTCTTGACATGATGATGTATATGTTGACATCCATCTCAGGATACCTAAGGGTTGAAACATTGGGTGTAACACACCCGACCCCTAAGTACCATTTATAGGGGCGGGGCATTAAAATTTGTCTTACTTTAGTCATCTTGAATCATCTATTCGAGATCTCCATTCTATTCTACTCAATCATAACTTTCTAATGACTACTACTAGACTCAAAACCGAGCTCTGGATTGCAAATTATGGCTTCTTGAAGTTCTTCGGGAATTATCATACATGGGGGAATCCAACAACGGTACATAGTCTTCGTTTAACACATGCCCTAGAGGGGAGTTCAACATTTGACGCCGAATGTCCCTTCTCCTTTCTGCACGCCTATCGTCCGGAGTCCCGAATTCTTGAACTCTCGAAGGAGCCCGAGATCTCACCACATGGCTCTAGTCTTCGATCCTTTCAGCTTATCCTCGATACTGCACCCCAAACCTCTGGAGTCCTGAAGTCCTAGACTCCTAAAGGGTCCACCCTCACACATGGTAACGTACTAGACATGGAGGCAAGTACAGGTGGGTCTCTCATACTCCTCCCACCAAGTGGACCAAACAAGTAAGTGCCAAGGGTGACACGCAGCAAGGTAGAGATGACATGTGGCCCCTACAGGGGGTGACATGTGTCAAGTTTTAATGGGCACATAGGGCTTGTGAAACATACGAATCCAAGTGACATGTGGCACATCAAACGTGGGTCCATGTCACCATGGGTGATGTCAACATGCCATGTCACCCTGGAATGATAGGCTTCCAAGCCCTTCGATCTCACAACCAAGGTGTGTACACATAACCCCTTGATATACAACCTTCGTTACTTCATAAATTTGATGTTCAGGGGATCCGTGGTGTGACTTCCTTCTTGTTCATGGAGTGGTCAACATCGGGTTGCCCATGGTCTAGATCTAATGATTAAGGGAGATCCCGAAGGGTCCCTATATCCATGGTCCTTGTCACTTCGCAGCTCCAGCCTTCGGGGGTTTCGACATTATGTCTGCTCCGCTCTGCTGAAGGAGGACTCTGCCAAAGTACCTGTTGATTAATTTTGGTTGTCATTGATGTCAACCCTTGAAGAAAGTCCGGTAGCGAATTTCGGTAGCACAAAGGTTTGGGTAATGGACCCAAGGTTGATTCATGTATAATGGTATGTGTTTTAATATATTTTAAGGTAATACTATTCTATATGGATAGTACATTTCATCCCATTTCCGGTGGTATGTGGAATGTCACATAACTCCTCACGGTTAGAGAGTTATGGCCATGAGAAGTTGGA
>SNQJ01S0014464.1:4895-38570 GCA_010110895.2 Picea sitchensis | reverse complement strand
TGTTCATGGAGTGGTCAACATCGGGTTGCCCATGGTCTAGATCTAATGATTAAGGGAGATCCCGAAGGGTCCCTATATCCATGGTCCTTGTCACTTCGCAGCTCCAGCCTTCGGGGGTTTCGACATTATGTCTGCTCCGCTCTCCTGAAGGAGGACTCTGCCAAAGTACCTGTTGATTAATTTTGGTTGTCATTGATGTCAACCCTTGAAGAAAGTCCGGTAGCGAATTTCGGTAGCACAAAGGTTTAGGTAATGGACCCAAGGTTGATTCATGTATAATGGTATGTGTTTTAATATATTTTAAGGTAATAATATTCTATATGGATAGTACATTTCATCCCATTTCCGGTGGTATGTGGAATGTCACATAACTCCTCACGGTTAGAGAGTTATGGCCATGAGAAGTTGGAGAACCTAGGTTTGGGTAATGGACCCAAGTTTGTTTGATGGATAATGGTATGATTTTTGATATATTTGTAGGTAATACTATTCTATATGGATAGTACATGTCATTCCATTTCTGGTGGCATGTGGAACGTCACATAAATCCTCATGGTTTGAGATTTATGGTCTTACGAAGTTGGAGGACCCTCATATGTCATCTAGAAGCCCCAAAAGGTCAAAGTAGTCAAAGTGGTTTAAGAGATTTTAGAAGGTAAACAATAAAGTAAAATGATGAGTGTAATATAATTCAAATTGAATACAATTTTTTTTATTTAAATAATAAATTTAATGGAGAAATTAGATGTGGGTTAACCCTAAAATAAGGAAAGTGGGCAAAGTGACCTAGAAGATGCTTCTAAGGAAGCTACTTGGAGAGTATAAATAAGAGGCAAGGCTCTCTAATTTTATATCACACATGAGCATATTGAATATATATAGGTGATTAAGGTAACAAAAGGATATATAAGCTGAATTTCAGAGGGAAGGTGAAGAAAAAAAGGCTGGAATTCAAGGGAGGATAAATTCTTTTGATGATGCTTTCTAAGGTATGTTATTTACAGGTCATCTCACCATTTTGGAAATAATTTTTTTTATAGAATGATTCAAACCATGAAATTGATAGGCCATTTAGGAAACATATCCAAGTATCTGTGTTAAAAATTTCAGCTTGTGGGTCATTTTATTTTTGGAGTTACACTCTGTGGAAAATAGGGTTTGTGGCTAGTCCTAAAACTAGTATAAAACATCTGTTTCGGGTAAAAACATCATAACTTATTCATAACAGATCCAAATTAAGACAAAATGTGTTGCTTAGAGTAAATTCTTTAGTATTCTATATAACATTTTCATATCTTTTCAAAAAATATTCCATGAGGGGCATGCTCTACAAGGTCGATCTCTAGAATAAGCCAGAATTCAGCAAGGTATGCCATTTTTGCCATAACTCCTTTTCTTAGAGGTTACAAGTAGTGACACTTGGAGGAATTGCATAAAACAAATGGAAGAACATTTTGTACTATTTTCAGTTCTTTATTCATTACAGGTACACAATCATGATTATTTCAAGTTAGGGTTGTTGACTAATCCCAAACTTGTCATGTGAGACTAAAGAAAAGTTTGATGAAAATGCTAGTCTCTTGTTGTGAAAGTTAAGGAAGGTTTGCAGGTATGTGATCATATACAACAGGTCTATTACAGAGTTACAAATCATATTTGGATGATGAAATTGATGAGGGATTTTGGTTAAGGTACATGGTTGAGACAAGTAGTTGATGAGTTGGCACATACATGAGGTGTATAGTTGATGATGTTGGTACATATTGATGAGTCATATTTGACGTGTAGCTGACACATTATTGGTACATACTTGGTACATGGTTGGATTCACTTTTTTATGGTACAGGTTGTTTGGTACAGGTTGGTGCATGGTTGATGCACTTGTTTATGGTACAAGTTGATTACAGGTAGAGGTACAGGTTGATGCATGGTTGATACATGATTCAGGTTTATTGGTATAGGTTTACACCAGTATATCTCATAGTGATAGTGTGACAGTGGTTCCATAATTCTACTTCTACTTCAAGGTGGTTGGACGGGGCAAGGACAGGTGGTTGTAGCCACCTTCTGGTTGTAGCCGGAGAACATAGGAGGTTGTAGCCTCCTTCTGGTTGTAGCCAGAGAATAGGGGAGTTGGAGCTTCCCTCGGGTTGTAGCCTGAGAAACAAGGGGGTTGGAGCCTCCTTCCAGTTACAGTTGGAAAACAAAGGAAGTTGGTGCTTCCAATGAATATAATTCTTCAAAACATATAAGAAAAATCATTTTGTGGTTTTCTCCCGCTTTGAGTTTCCACATAAAACAATGGTGTACTGTGTATGTGTATGATTGTTCATTTGTTCATTGCTTATTTACTCTGTATTTATTGGATGATAATTCTACATTGATATAACACTTGAATTATATGGTTAAAAAGGATTAAATTTCTCTATTACTGATTCACCCCCCCTCTCAGTAATTCAACAGTACCGTACGCAGGTCCCTCCACTGTTTGATTGGACGATTAAGAGGAGTTCCTAAAGGACTCCCTTGATCCATGACTCTCATCACTTCGTAACTCCAACATTCGAGGAGTTTGGTGCTATAACACCTTTTTTCTCCCGAAGTAGGACTTCGTTAGACTTACCCTAGCATAGATCCAATGACCAAGGGGACTATCGAATCCCCTCAGATTTGTGGCTCGTGTTACTTCACGATCGGTAATGGGTTAGGGTTTAATGGTGGGGCAGTTCTATCTGCCATGGTTAGGGAGACCACCATGCACCGATAAAACTTATGGGTAACCGTAACAATCAATTGTCTTTGGTCGATTTACAAATGGTAAGGTCAAAACACTCTGGAGCTCCGAACTCCCAGAGTTCCAAAGCCAGAAAGGCTTAGCTCCTTTCGGGCCTAGCGTAGGGTTCCCAGACCTTGGTCACATGGATCCTTTGAAAACTCTCATGGCATATGCGCTAATATCTTAGCTGTTAGTTGGTTAAGGACACAAGAATGAGCCCTTGGTCACACAAGTGAAAGGTCTAAAGGAGACGCCCTCCTTCCATAGGGTTTTGACTTAGTATTCCCTTGAAGGTAGACTCTAGAGGTTGGCAAGACTTAAGCATCCCAGTAAATCCTTCCCCGACACTCTTGTAGTCTTACATTCCATAGCTCTCTAGCTATTGAGATGATACAAGCATAATACCATTCAAAAGCATGGATTCACAGAGATACAATACATATTTCTACCTTAATCATTCAATACAAAACTCAATCATAGACATATAAATATATTCAATCATCATTTCCATTTCAATACACAAAGTATGGAAATACTTATCAGAAACTAGAAATCATGAAGGGACTATTGAAAGGGGTGTCTGTTTCCACCCAACCATAGGCACAACCACTCTTGGATGAATTTACCACTCAACACCCCCGAGCTAGACCACGATGCTATGAGAGAGAATATTTCTTCTTGCTTAGCAGTAGTCAGGGATGAAGGTTACTCTCCTCCTCCCACATGATCCTGGAAACCGGTTTTCTCTGTACCAAGCAAGGAGGTCTCCACGAGTACTTCCCTAGTCACTCATCAGCCTCATTTATTAGCTTGGACTGAAAATGCTACCAACATATTATTGCACCCAGTACACGCTTATTTCTCAGTTCTTCCTTGAACTAGAGAGCTGCAAGTGCTCTTTTTCTCTTCTCGAGATTAGTCTCTCGATTCTTCTTCCTCACTTAGATCTTCCTCTACCCACAAATTACCTCTTTTCTTTCCTTCCTCAGCAACGTTGCGTGGGTCTAAATCCCCAGCTCGTGGCCAGGTCTGGAAGTATTGTGTATGGGTGCTCTACCCCATCTCCTCATTAACTCTTGAGGAGGACTTTTCTAGCTACCAATCTGACAAGTAATTCAATTCTGTTTCAAGGGACTATTCTGGGTTTGAGCAATTAAATCCAGTAAGGTATTGGTTTGGTGGGGNGGGTCATCTCAACCATTTCTAGTTCCCCTCACCATATCTCTCATAGAACCATGGTCTATCTTGGCAAACCCCACTTTCAACAGTTATGCAACACTTATCCATTTTCTATTAATAACATAAAATACATCCATTGACCTTTTATAACAAAAAAGGTTCATCAAATCAAACATTCACACACATCTAGTCTACCATAGTCTCTTGGACAATTGTAGTTATATTTACAAACTAGGGGAAACAAGGGTATTACATTGGGTTTGAAGATATACTAAGACATCACCATACCAAGGATCAAAATATTCAATGAGGAATAAATATTCATCTAGTGATGAATCAATAACCACATATCCATCACCATATCCATAAGTTCAAACAACAATTATACAAAATCTAAAGAATTCCTAGATTTAAAACTAACAATCGTAAAATAAAATTATTTGAAGATGATTATCCATTTCAAATACTTTCCCTCAATTATCAACAGATGAACCATGATCTCAAACTTGGACACAATGAAACCAAGTAATCGACTAGAAATCACACAAAAGATGCACTTATGTGGACTCATATGGATTTTATAATGATGACATCTAGTGAATACAACATGAATATGAAATGGATGACTATCACAACACTTAGGTTGCATGGCTAAATCATCCAAGTATGCTTCAACAATATGTATGATGTCATGGAAAGTGTATAACATGGCTCATTGGAATGTAGCCATATTATTTTTAAGACCAAATAACATCTTACGTTAGGGAAAAGTACCCAAAGGATAGATAAATGTAGTCTTGTGTTGGTCTTATAGTTTGATCTAAATCTAATTATAGCCAAAGAATCCATATATCAAGAAAAAAAATTCAATCCCTATGCACTCATCGATAATCTGATCAATGATTCGAGTAGGATAATGATCCTTTGGGAAAGTTTTGTTGAGGTCCCTAAAATAAGTATGGAACATGATGGTACTTTGTTTTTTCACAACCAAAATGATATTTGAAACCCATTCGATCAAGGGAACTCGATAAATAAAATCAACACAAAGCAACTTATCTACCTCCACCTTAATGGAAGCTTCATTTATTGGGTTGACTAGCCATATATATTTCTGGATAGGCCAAGCACCATCATATGTTTTTATCTCATGTTCAATGATCCAAGGATCAATGCATGGAATTTATTCACAAGTTCAAGAGAAAACACCTTGAAACACCTTAAACATGGCAGTATAAAGTTGAATTTCTTAAGGATAACAATATGCACCTATGGATATGTTTCAATGACATATAGCTTCAATGATATATCAATGGGTATAATCTTTGAAATTTTTTCCAAATTTACTTCTAAATACACATCATGTGTCAAAATGGGGCATTGGTACCACTTGATATCATTAGATGAAACTAGGTGTTTTGGGCCAACCTATAAGGTCTCCAGTTTAGGAAGACAGAATGATCGATGATACATATCTTCCAATGGCTATCTGTCATAGTCATGGATTCAAGGATAGCCTTATCTGAAGGAAATTCGATATCCAAGAAATCGTGTCATTTGGGAGCATAGACATACCATATGGGTGAAGTGAACTGATCATATTCCATATAATGATGGAGATTCTGATCAATATCAACTATTTCCATCTAGATTGCTTGATAAGAAATTCATATTGTTCTCAACTACATACTCATCCAAATGAATCTATTTTAGAAGGGTGATGTTAAGCCCTAGATAAAGACCCATAAAAATCCCATGTTATGTATAAAACCCCTTATTAATCCCCTTATTGAATTATTACATTTCTTGAGTTATATTTGTATGTAGGCTCTGAACCCATTCAGCACATCCTTTCGTTATAATTGTACTCTTTTCTCCTATATATATACCAATGAGACCTAGTCTTAGGATCATCATATCTCATCTCATATTGCATTATAAAGTGGATATATTGTAAAAGGATGTTTCCACCTCGAAATGGACTGTAATTATTTTTGTCAATTTTAATGTGATGGATCATAACATTTTGTATCAAAGATTTGATCCTAGGGTTTTTCTTATTCAAGAAATTCATCTTAGAAATTACACTATAAATTTATTTATGGGATGATTTAGACATTGAAACTTGGAGGTTATTTAGAGGACATATCAATGTATTTTTGATAAAAATTTCATCATCTGGGTCATCATAATTTCATAGATAAACCTTGTGGAAGATAGGGTTTCTGACTATTCCTATTACTAGTCTCAAACATCTGTTCCAGTTAAAATTATCATATCTTATTCAGAGAGGATCCAAATTTAGTGATACCAATTGCATTTGAAATAGGAAAAAAAATAGTATTTTGGGTATAATTTTCATAATCAGATATCAAATATTGGGTGCATGGCATTCTGTACAAGTTCTCTCTCCTGGAAAGGAAACAAATCAGCAAGTTTTTGGAAAGTGTTCCTAACTTCCACTTGGAACATCCAATTTCGATCATAACTATGGAATTGAAGAGAGTACATATCATAGTACTACATGCCAAAATTTTAGATTCAGAAGGGATAAAATTGTAGAAATACATCAGAAGGAAGGTAGGCCAAGAGGACAAACTCCAAATTAAGGGTTTTAAAGGTATATAACTTACAATTGGCATAACGTTTTAGTGGAAGGTATTTTTTTGGTGATTCAAAATTTGTGATAAAGATAAAAAAGAGGAGTGTTATTATTTTTATTCTACATGGGTCCAAAAAGGATTTCAACACCAATTAAACCTCCAAAAGTCTCATCTATAACTCATGAAGAAAATGATGAGATACATAAAAAATTGTCCAAATTGGAGGAAAAAATTAATGATTCAAGTTCTGGGTCAATAAAAACTAATGATTGGGTAAAATCACAAAGACAAATTCAAGAAATGGAAAGGAAGATGAATGAAATGGAAAAAAGATGGAAGAAAATAAGAATGACACGAAAAATAAGATGGATGAAAATAAAGAAGAAATACAAAATTCCAGGAAGGAAATGAAAAATTCCATGTATTCCAAGCTCTAGATGAGAGACTCCCTAAAGTAGATATAAAAAAGCAAGGAACTCATGAAAATAAAGGTAGCATTCATGTCGAACAAACTTTCGATAATAAACAATTTTCAACTAGTGAATTTAACTCTAATAGTGGAGTTAATTATGGTGGGGGTCCTAAATTCAACTTTCCCAAGATTGAATTAGAGAAGTTTGATGGAATAAATGTCTATACTTGGGTGGACCAAATAGAGCAATATTTTGAACTACATGATATTATGGATGATAAGAAAAGGATTCACATAACAAACCTGAACTTTGAGATAAAACAATATCAATGGTACCAATGGATAGTGAAAAGGAAATCCCCTTTTTATCATTATTGTTGGGGTTTATTTACAAGAGACTTAGAAGCACAATATGGTAAAGTTTGGGAACATGACTACTTCAGTCAATTGACAAGAATCAAATGAACACATTGAATATTATAATTCATAATTTCAAGTATTGGCCACAAGGGTGGATGACATAAGTGATGAAATTTTTTTGCAAGCTTACATGGATGGATTAAAAGAGGACATTAAACATGATCTTGTCTTAAGATACCCTACAAATATTATGGAAGATATACAATATTCTCATCATATTCAAGCCAACAATAAAGCTACACACAAGTCTACCAGTGGAGCATACATAGGAAGCATAGATCATTTTGGGGCTCATAAGACAATTGTACCTCAACAATTGGATGAAATAAGAGAAAAGGGACTATGTTTCAATTGTGACAACAAGTACAGTAAGGGGAATAAATGCAGTGAGAAGAAAATATTATACATATACAATGAAGAGGAATAATATCAAGAATTGGAACCATCACAAGATCCAGAGCTAGAAGAGACTACTCCAACGATATCTTGCCATGCATTAGCTGACATCAATACTCCACAAAAACTCAAGATAGAAGGATATATCAAAAATAAAAAGGTAACAATATGGATCGATTATGGTAGTACCCATAAATTCATCAATTGCAAACTAGCAAAAGACCCCAATTTCTTTGTATATCCAATACCAAAGTTCCAAGTAATGATTGCAGATGAAGGTACCATAAATTGTTCTCGGAAGTGCTAGAGTATTAAGTTCAATATCGAGGATTATTTATTGGATAATCCCATGATTTCCATCAAATGGGTGGTGTTGGTGTTGTATTAGGGGTCCAATGGTTACAATCATTAGGAACAATGGCCCTTAATTTTCAATATATTTTCATGAGATTTTCCTCAGAAAGCAAGGAAATTGAGTTAAGAGGTATACAAGGGAAGCCCTCTAAAGTAATAATATCTAAAAACATGAAAAACTTACTCAAAATGGGATACCATGGTGTAATTTCACATTTTAGCTCAATAGATGTTCACACATCTATATCCTCTGCTCCAATGGATATCCAAAAAGTTATCAACAACCATTCCAAGGTATTTGAGGAGATGACTAAGGGTCTTCCACCTGCTCAAGATCATGCCCATGCTATTCATAGGCAACATGGGAGTTTACATCTAGTATTCCATGTTTCTTTATTAAATAAGATAACCAATGACAATATCCCTGTGCAAACTACTTTATCAGAGATGAATGGAGAAGGAAAATAATACTATAACCAAAAACAATCCTTGAAATAAGGATTAAGAGTATGGAAAGTCGAGAAATTACAGAGTACTTAATCAAATGGAAGAACCTACCAGTGGAAGAGGAAACATGGGAAGATGATTTCTTCATGCATACACACTCGTGGTTGTCAAGTGTTGAGGACAAATCTTGTTTGAAGGGGGGGGCATGTTAAGCCGTAGACAAAGCCCCATACAAATCCCATGTTATGTAAAAACCCCTTATTGAATTATTAAACTTCTTGTGTTATATTTGTATGTAGGATCTAAAACCCTTCATCACACTCTTTCATTATAATTGTACCCTTTGTCTCCTATATATACACAAAAGAGATGTAGTCTTAGGATCATCTTATCTCATCTCATATTGTATTCTAAAGTGGATATATTGTAAAAGGATGTTTCCCCCTCAAAGTGGACTGTACTTATTTAATTTTCATCATTTTTAATGCGTTGGATCGTAACAGTGAGGTACTACCTAAGGATCTTGATTGGAAGCTAAAAAAATAAAAAGTAATTAAGTGTCGAGGCACACGATCCATAATCAAACTAGCAGTAGAGGTAAAACCTTGTGATTAAATTGTACCTAAAGAAATGATACATATAGGAGATGAGTTTGAAGAAACAACTAGTGGAGGTACGGTGAATTTACCCATCAAAGATGAATATTAAAACACACCAACATCAATATTGTGATAAGCACCATTGGAATCATCGACAAATGGAATATTTGAACCCATGTTGGTTCTAGAATATAGAATACAATAAGTGAGTTGATTAATGGTAACCACTTTTCCTTCATGAGGAAAGAAAAGAACTATAAATATGAAAGTCACCATCGTTCTCATCGTGTAAAACCAACTATGCCGTAAAACAATATTATAGTATATAGGGGCATCAACTACCTCAACCTTAACTAAAACAATATTTTCACCTAACTCAACAGGAAATGAAACAATGATTCCATGGAGCTTAAAGGTATGACTATTAAATTATTTCAAAATGGTGTTTAATTGGACAAGCTCTAGAGAACCTAAGTCTCTCCAAAATGACAAATAAACAATATAAGTGGAGGCTCCTTCATAAAAAATGCATCTAAATATGCTTGTCCCATGTGATAATACTTGGATCTAGAAATGTATCTGGTGGATAATCCTAATATGAATCCAATCAATCTCAAATATAATCAAACAAGTATCTAAGGGATCAAATATACCAATTGTGATCAACAATGATTTATGCTACAAGGGGAAACTTTGAAGGACCTCTACCATAGAAATAACACAAGGTAGTTGGGCCAAATACTGAACAATACTATAATTTTCCACAGCTCAAGAATTGGGTTTGTGGGTATACCTTTGTAAAACACCCTTAGGGGGGTGAAGTAATATATTAGTGTACAACTTATCTTTCTAGAAAGGGCCACCAAGATGAGATGAAGAAGGATCCTTGTTAGTAGGACCACTCTCAGAACTGTCATAATTACAATCTCTAGTATAAAGTATAGTAATTTCTTGGTCACACATCTAGCTATTAACATTTGTGATATTTTCCCCTTGTGGGGAATTTCCATGTTTTCCCCCTTGCAGAGGTGGAGGGGGTTTGTTACAACCATTTGTTGTTTCTGTAGGGAAAATAATTTGTTAGGACTATGGGTTTTTGTTGGGCTCCCCACTAGGATAAGTATCGATGAATCTCATCCATTTGAGGACATTATTGAGTATGATGGTCTCTAGTACAAATATTTCATGTAAAATTCATCTTTTTTTCTCTTTCATGCATCCCACATTGTTGGCCCTTGGTTATGAAAGTTAGCGAACATCAAGGAAGAAAAGGAAAAATACGAACTCCGCGAAAGACACAGTGTCTGTTACTAGGTCAAAGTGAGAAAAAGAGAAGAAAAGATGGAGCGAAGTAAGAGAAAGCAAGTCGTTGGACGAGGAGACCAAGGATGACAAATCAACAAGGAAGAAGGATCATGGACAACTCAGCAAGCAGAAAAAGCCATCGTTGGATGCTTTGGAGCACCATGTGAGAAGGAAGGAAAGATAGGTTGGTGAAGCCCTGAAAATGAGGGTCAAGTTGACCTAGGGTTTTGGTATCTAGGGTTTTGACACCTAGGCTTTGGCCTAAGGATGTCGATGAGTGATTGTAATGTATAAATAGAGGTCTAAAGGACCTGGGATGGGTTGTTGTTATTATTGTTGGTATTGTTTGTTCTAGTTTGTTATTGGCATGAGTGATTATTGTGTGTGAGAGAGAAGTTCTAAGCATGAGAGCCTTCTGGTATTGTAATATCTTCAGTTGGGTGTGAATATCAAGTCCTGCAGCTGGTTGCGTAGGAAGGGGAGAGATAGAGAGAATAAGAAAGAAGATATGCTAATTGAGAGCGTAGAAAATAACTATATGCTTCATCTTAATACATTATAAAACACAATTCTATGGACATAGCCCTATAGAGAGGGTGAAACACATATATTTTGTGTTTTGTGTGATTGATGCTCCGTTCTTTATCATTTGGTATACCATTATTGCATTACTGTGTTAGATTTGATAGATAGTTCTGCGTAGTAGATCTAAACTGGTAATTGATATATGAATGTTTTATTGAGTTTGTATTGGATCCACTTGATATCCCCTTGGTCGTATACATCTCCTGCAACCCCCCCATAACTACTTCGGGTGAGACTGCATCTGCTTCACAGGTGTTACTGAAAGGGCCAGTAGTTAGGGCTTGTTGCTGCACTCTTGGAGTTGAACCCTGGGTCTGCCCCTGTGCCAACAAATGGTTCTGTTGTCGGGACATGAATCTTCTTGAGGGAATGTCAAGGTGGTTCCCATCAAAGACAGACATTCGGAAGTGGATAGAGGATCAAGAAAAGAACTTCACTGAAGCCTAGAAAAAGAACCCTAATATTAGTACAGAGGATTGGTTAGGAAGATATATATTTACTGATATACACAAAATTTTCTTTGAAGGAATTCATCAGGAGCTATATGAGTGTTTAGCTAGGTTAGTAGATACCCAGTTTGATATCAAATCTAGACCTCCTGTGGTTTGGACGTCAACGCTGATGAAGAAGGTCAAGAGAGTTGATAACGTCGTGTCAAGAGTAGTAGATCACTGGTTTGATAGCACCATTGGAGGGTACATCACCGAGTTTGTTGTTGACAGAGTAGAGTCATATAGCCAAGCCGAGAGATATTTCTTCAAGGGAACTAGATGAAATGTTTTACATTTTCTGAAGTTGAGGATCAAGATGTTATTGCATGAGAAGAACATCTTGAAGATACAATAGATTGGTTAGATCTGGAAAAGCTAATGTTCAAGAATTCAGACAGTGACAATGACACAAAGGCTGGACATATGCGCAGTGGGAGAGAATTCAGAGAAGTTCAGAGATACAAGGATGAGGGTTTATATAGTGGAGAAGAGGCAGATATGACGGACGAAGAGAATTCAGAATCCGGTGGGACAGAGGAAGGGAAAGCTGAAGAACCTCGTCGGGAAGAGCCGAAAACTTTAGGAAATGCGTAGACTACTAAAGTAAGTACTATTATGCCTCATGTTTATTCAGTATCATTAAGAAATCAAAGTAATCCAAGTCACCACAGTGTTCAGAGCATTGTCACTAGTAGTCCACCACATACTTAGTCAGGAACCCTAGGAAGATCTATGTTAGATGAGATGAGGCTCCCTATTTTTAGGGGAGATGGATCTAAAGATCCTGATCAACACTAGTTCCAATGTGAATTTGTATGGAATATTAAGAATTTCACTGACGAAGTGGTTAAAAGAACTCAATTTAGTACTACCCTAAGGGATCATGCACTGAGCTGGTACATGAAGCTTTTCCAAGGACTTGCACAACCTAAGGCACTGAATGAGATCAATAATGCATTGATTGTATATTTCAAGAAACCCAAGTTGGATTCACAATGTATTATAGAGCTGAAAGAGATCAAGAAGAAGGTAGTCAAACCCGTTTGGGAATTCAATCATAAATTAAAGACCTTAACAGGCCGATTGACTTTTCAGATCCCATATGAGCATAACAAAGAATGGTTCATTGTTTCCCTCTTACCACACATCATAGTTCCTCTGATGCAACATAATATTTCTTCATAGGACAAGGCATTGGAGATCACCATGAAGTTATAATCATCCCCTATGGGAGAAGCCAACTCAGGTATGAGTCAAATCTTGAGTCAGCTAACTAGTTTGTCTCTGCATGTCGAAGATATGAAGAAAGACAAGGGAAAAGATAACAGAGAAGAAATCTGGTGTGTCAGATGTAGATCGAAAGGACATGGCAAGAAACATTGTCCCCTATTTCATGAATACTTGGCCTCTGGAGCTCCGAGCCCTTTGAAGCAAGTCACCCTACCCTGGTGCGAGGTATGCAGAAATAGACATCACCCTGATGAGTGCTATTACATGCAAAAATATATTCAGACACCCACAAATTTGTATTGCACATTCTATAAGTTAGTGGGGCATGATGATAGGGATTGTAGGGCTTATGACCTCATGCATGAAAGGTCAAGGGATACATACAAAATTCAAGGCGAAGTACAAAAATAAGGAAACACTACACAATATAATTCTCCAGGAAGAGGAAACTTCAATCCTCGTGGTGGATTCGGGGGATGAGGAGGAGGAGGAGGTATGGGTCAAGGCTGAGGATAGGTCATTTTTTACAATCATGCACAAACATGACACTTAACAAGAGACTGTCAGAACCCTTGCACTACTTTCAACTACTGTAGTTCCTTCGAACATGTTATAGAGGATTGTCCTGTGCTGCTAGCTAAGCTTCAGGAAAGACGAGGACCTCAGTAGACCCCGCAAGTGAAACTCATATATGATAAACCTCATGGAGAATACCCTAGAGTCACTTTTATCACTAGAGGAGGCGTTACAAGAGAAAACAAACTGACCCAAGGAAAGACTACAGAAGACTCAGGAGTCAAGAAAGATACAGAGAAGACCCAAACTTTTGATGCAAATAAAGAAAGACAAATATTTGAGGAGGAAAGAAAAGAGTTCAAAGAAGACCAAGGCTCTTCATCAAAGACACGACCAGAAGTCAGAGAATGTGGAATTCCTCTGGCATTCGATCAGTCTAATTCACCAAAAGAAGGAAAAGAGGTAAGGAAGCTCATGGAATTTTTATATACTTGTATTAAGTTGATTTAGGATGAAAGCATTGTACAAGAGATACAAAATTTAATCAGACAGTATGAGATAGGAAGGATAGATCCTTTACTGAATAAAGAAGTACATCAACTATCCAAGAAGAGAAGAAAAAATAAGGAAATACACTTGAACGCTCAGATAGAAGAATATGATATAAACTATTTGGTTCTCGACTTAGGGTCGGAGATCAATGTCATGACGAAGAAAACCTGGGTACTGATGGGAAAACCTAGGTTGATCTATTCCCCTATCAGGCTTAGGATGGATAATAAACAAGTAGTAATCCCCTTTGGCATATTGGAACATGTTCCTGTGGACATCGATGGAGTACGAACATTTGCATATTTTGAGGTAATTGAGATAGTTGATGGAAGTTGCCCTTACCCTGCACTATTAGGAATTGATTGTGCTTTCAATAATTCCATTGTGGTTGATTTAAAGAAAAGAAAAATGACATTTGAAAGATATGGCCTTAGGGTCATTTCACCTTTATATCCATATGAAGGTCATCAATACACAGAACGTATCAGAGAAGAAGATCGTGCATATGAACTGGAAAAAATATACAAATTAACAATGAGACAACATGATCGCATTAATACTACGGCCGATGGAAACCTAAGCTGGTGAAGTGACAATGCATGTTCATCAGATTCATAAGAAGCACTGCAGAACTGGAAAAACAAAATGTATTAAGTATCTATAAGGAGATGTGCTATTTTAACCATATTTGTTTGCTGGATCGACACAACAGTAAGTAACTTACCCACTTTTGATGGTATGAATCCTTTAGAAACCTTCTTGTCGAAATTTGAAGCAAGTGTACCAACACAACAGATATTGTTGGCAATGGATGAGGCCTTGAAAGAAACACCAACAAGATGGCGAGGGACACACAAAAACAACATTACAGAATGGGTACAATGTCGTACCTTGATGACCGCGCGGTTCTCAGCACAAGTAGAAGGCTGCGAAGTTTGGTACACAGGTCAAAGATTCCTAAAGGACCATGTGCGAAGTTGTGAGGAAGCCTGGAGAACCATTCCTTAAGAGAAGTGGGTGCACAAATTCATTAAGATGCTGGAAACACCCCCTATCAACTAGTTCCTTCAAGCGGAGCTGCGCCTCATCACTAGATATTGGGAAGGTATGACTCAGAATTTTGTAACCACCTTCTTATTTTAAAGTCAATATCCTTCAGTAGACCAATAGTTACAACTTGTAATAGAGAGAGTATTTGAGGAGGCCTCTAGCGCCCCTTTAAAACAAGAAGAGGACAAATGGACTGTGCCTCTCGAGAAATTGCAAGGCTGTTACAACATCAACATTGATGAAGACGATGATCCTAGGAAGGCGAACAATGCCAAAAAAAAAGGCCAGAGAGATGTGGAAGGACCGGGAGTTGATCTACCATTCATTGGAAAAAAAATCAAGATTAAGAAGGTCAACATTGGAAGAGAGTAGACACTAAATCTTGCAAATGTTGGAGATTATTGGGATCCTGCTACTATTGACAAGATAACAGAGTTACTACATGAATATCAGGACTTGTTTCCAACCAATTTCATTGATATGAAGGGTATTAAAGGTCCTCTGGGAGAAATGAGGATCCCTTTGAAACTAGATGCAAGACTAGTCAAATAGAGACCCTACATACTGAACCCTAAATATAAGGATAAAGTAAAGATAGAGCTCGACAGAATGCTGGAAGCAGGAATTATAGAACCTGTTGAAGAGTTAGAATGGATTAGTCCTATGGTGGTGCAAGACAAGAAGACAGGAGAGATCAGGATCTGCGTAGATCTCAGGAAGCTGAATGATGCCTATTTGCATGACCCCTTCCCTACGCCATTCACTGACGAAGTGTTAGATAATGTAGGCGGTTAGGAAGTATATTCTTTTACAGATGGATTTTTAGGATACCATCAGATCCAGATTTCCAAGGAAGATCGTCATAAGACCACATTTGCAACAGAATGGGGATCCTACCAGTATACAGTGATGCCATTTGGATTGAAGAATTCCCCAACCATCTTTTCCAGGGTGGTGGTCGAAGCATTCAAGGAGTTCCTGCATAAATTTCTAGAAGCATATTTTGATGATTGGATTGTTTTTTAGTTTATTGAAAAATCATATTGAATGTCTAAGACTAATGTTGGACAAATGCATGCAGTGTAAAATTGCCTTGAATCTGAAGAAGTGAATATTCCTCTCACCATTTGGAGTTCTATTAGGTCATATTGTATGCAAGAAGGGATTGTTGGTCGGTCCATGTAAAATTTCCATTATAGTTGATCTACCCCCTCCTACTTCAGTCAAACAGTTGTGCACTGCACTGAGACATACATGATATTACAAGCAGGGATGATTTTAAGGATGGAAATTTATTTTAAAATGTAGAAACCTTAGGGAATCTTACTAATCCTTCATATGTCAACTATAAATGTTTGGCGATATTTTTGTAAAAAGATTTAAATTTCTAAGTATTTTATACAGTTTTTATAAACTTTTGGCGATTTTAAAGGTAAAATAATTTTATCCTATAGAATTTGGGTGAATCATTTTTAAAATAGCGAATCTCGTTTTTGGAAAAACCATGAAAAATTAGCCCATGAGCGAAATTTAGCCCCTACAATCATCCATGATTACAAGAAGTTCATTAAAGGATATGCCCAGATTACAACACCTATGGAGAAACTTTTGAAGAAAGACAACTAGTTTAGTTGGACAAAAGAGTGCTAGAAGAGCTTCGACACACTGAAACAGAAAATGGTTACTACGCCTATTCTGGTTTTCCCAGATTGGAGCAAGAAATTTCACGTGCATGTCGATGCATATTCCATTGCATTGGGAGATGTGTTAGCAGAACTGAGAGCATGAGATATTGACCATCCATTAGCTTTTTCTAGCAAGAAACTATCCACAACTGAGATTAATTACACCACTACTGAAAGAGAAGGGTTAGCCATGGTGTATGCGCTGCAGAAATTTCACCACTACTGGTTGGGAGGACACTTTAAAATTTTTATTGATCACTCGGCGCTCAAATACCTAGTCAACAAGCCATTGTTGGGGGGGAGAATATGAAAATGGCTTCTGCTATTTCAGGAATATGACTTTGAGATCATAGTTAAACCAGGAAGAACAAACAAAGGTCCTGACCACTTGTCGAGGTTGGAACATGGAGAAGAGTCAACCATCTTGGAGGATGCACTACCGGATGCACAGTTAATGGCCATTCGAAAGATTGATGACCACTTCACAGAGATAGTCCAATTCTTATCAATAGGAATGGCACCTAGTGAGTATACAATTCTCCAGAAGAAACAACTAGTAATGTGTGTTGCAGACTTCTCACTTATAGATGGGAAACTATACAAGATGGGACATGATGATATATTAAGGAGGTGTGTTATGGAGGTAGAGCGACCATTGATCCTTGCAAAATCTCATGAAGGCATCACATGAGGACACTACGCAAGGAAAACCACTGTGCAAAAGGTTCTTAGAGCCGAACTTTGGTGGCCTACCTTACACAGAGATGTTGTTGCACCTCTTTTGTCACCTCAATGAGAAAAATAAGGGTGCTTACAAGCCCAGTTGGGTTAGCTAGGAAAGACAATAGTGAAGGAAAGATTTAGAAGTATAAAGCATAAAGGATAAGCAAAGAATTAAACTAATAACATTAAAAGAAACTAGACTATAGTGCATAAGGACATTAGAACAAGAAATAAACGATATTCATGCCACCAATGGAAATGATTGTATTAGTGGAAAGAAAACACCAAAGAGAAAGGGATATGTATGGGTCCCCTCTTCCTCCAAGGGTGGGCTCTTGGACCCCCAGATATTGAGCTCTTCTTACAAGTAACAAACTAGAATGAAATGGTGAAGAGAATCCAAAACACATTCAATCAAGAGGTGATATGAATGGCTAAATGAAATGGTGCTAGCATGCTCTTGATGAGGAAAGAGGATCCTCCAAGAGAATATCAACAACATAAAAATACAAATGAATTCCTTGAAAATATAGTGCAACCATGGCTTCCTTTTATAGCATAGCTTCGAGGTATTATGAAACCAATTCTTAGTGTGAATAAGGGGCCCTTTAGGGAACCTTTAGGTCTTTGACCAGCCCCCCAGTCGGATCCAACCAAGATTTGGATGTCAAATCAACTTGGAAGCTCAAACATAAGTGGGTGGAAGGCCGACCAATATCATAAATCTATCATTTTGAGGTGTGCCCGACTTTTTGTGTCCACAGTCATGCATCAGGTGCATGTGCGCTTTTTCGACGTTATCTGATTGTCGCACGTGCATGCACGCCTTGTGTATTTTTAGTGCATGCTGATTTTATTGTTGGTTGTATAGTTTTGGGCCTTTTGGAGATGCATTTTTGGTCCATGAGTGAACTAATGAGTGTTTTGAAGATGTTGGATTCCTATAACCATTTTCAGATGAAATTCCGGTGATAAAAGATGCCCCCTGATGTGTGAGGTTAGGAGAATACGTATAACCGAAATACATCAATGTTTCTTCTACTGAGAGTACCTGTGTAAGAAAGAGCGATGTGGGGAGTGTCAAGAGTGACCCATTGGAAGCGGAGGGGAACCTATAGGACCCAATCCTTTCCCAAGGTGTGGAAAAAAAAATACTATGTACAAACGAGGTGGGCATGCCCCATGCTCATGTCATGTAACTCAAAAATATGTAATACAGTAACTGAAGTTGTGTGTGGATGTAGATCATTGCAGCACCCTCCGAGGAGGTTTGATAATAATAGAGGACAATTATTATGGTGAACAAACTCTGAAAAAGGTAAGGACACCTGTGAGAAGTGTCGATAATGTGTAGACATTGATAGTCTATCAAATTTCAGATCTCTTTTGCTAAGATAAAACAACTGCAATAGTCACAAAGTAAGACCCATCGTAACATGAGATAGTGTTGAAGTTGAATGTTATGGGGGTCAACGACAGCAAATAACAATGGTGGTTTTCCCTGTTCCATCCAAGACTCCTCATTGTAAAGGTAATGAGAGTCAAGATACTGTCGCCTTTTTGGAAACCGTGTTGATGTCGAAAGAAAGGGAGACACAACTCTAAGAAGCAAAGGGCTTCCTGAAATCCATTGGATGAGATTAGGAACCGATGAGGTGCATGGACGAAGTCAAGATGCAGTGGGACTCAAGACTTCCCTTGGTTGGGGAGATATGCAAAGTGGAAGAAACCATAAAAATAAATCTAGCATCAGGGTGACGACTAGACGAGGGTGAGTTGTGCCAGAGGCACGACAAAATGGACAAACACAGAGATAAAAAAGGTGTAATGTAAGATTCTCGGGGTTTATGAATAATGTCATTGATGAGAGGAACTGGAAAATGCCCCAACCAAGGGTGACAAGGGTTTCTTTGCCAAAAAAAGGAAGGTCGCTAAAGGCGACAACAGAAAGCTATGTAAATGTGGGGAAAAAGGTTTTGTACAATTACTGAAAGAATAAAGAATGAGTTGGGATGACTGTGCAGATACAAAAATGGGTGACCCAATGCAATATGGCTTGGCTGATGATGGCTCAAGTTTTTTGGGAAACAAGTGGAGGGTGAGGGCCCCATAGGTGGTTTTCTGTATTTAGGGAAATGTATGGAGGACAATCCACAGATGGGAAAATTGACGGTGAATGAAAATGGATGGTTAATGAGACTGCAGGGATGCAGTTAAAATAGAACCATGATGAAGTAACCTGGGAGTCCATTGGGTAGGCTAGCATAATGAGGAGAAGGAGTATGTGGCTAGTTCTCGATGATGCGTAAGACTATAAAGACTCCCACCTCTAAGGGGTAAAAGAAACACGAGTGTCAAAGTGCCAAAGGGGACTATGAATGGGACAACTCATGTGGGGGAGGGTGCTATCGAGTGAAAATACTAAAATGTAGTGGAGGTGACAGTACTGCAGAGCCGGACGTGGGGATCCTAGAGGAAAAGATCGGTGGGTGTCACTGGGAGATTCAATTTGAGATTTAGAGGGAATGACTACATGCCAGTGTCGATGATATACCTGAAGGGATATTGCTGACGTATGATGATCAAGTACTTGCACACATGAAAAACGAATACCCTACGTGAAAAATATCTAAAGAGAAATATCATATAGCAATTGTTCAATAATATGTGAATGTAAGCATGCATACCTGAGTGTCATATGAGAAAAATCCCCCCCGGGGGTTGAAGATGGAAAATGGATCAGGGAATGGAAATGTGTAGGTAACGGGGTCCCGATCCCATGGCTGAAGGTAGATCGAAAAACAGGTTCCTGGAGCTTCCATAATTGAGTCTGGAAGTTTGGAAAAATGGACTATATATAGTTGTAGGGTCCATAAAGCCACCTCATTTGTACCTGTTGTCTTATTGAGTGGACGAGTGATTTTAGAGGAGATTTGGAGATTTTGGCAGATCGAGGCAGTCGATTCAAGATCAACGAGATTTAGGTTAGTTTTTGTATCCTCCTGCATAGAATTAGGGTTTCTGTTTTTGGGTAGGGCCTGTATGGAGGGATGTACAGGGTTTTTTTTGGGTGTGGGACCCTCAGTGCATGGGAAAATCATCCAGGAACCATGGGGGAGTAGGGAATGCCTCAGGTTCCGATGAAAAAATATGAACCACATCAAGTGATGGGGTAGGGGTACTCACTAGCTCTACTGGAGGGGGGGGTGTAGGGTTTTGAATAAGGGCCATTTGGCGACGTCTGTATTCAATGACCATAGGACATTAATATGTGAAATGATCAAATGATTTTCATAGAGAGTAAGGACATCGCATATGTTCATTGACTGAGGTTGTGGCATAACGGATGTCAGTGACATGTGTTGGGGTGGGTTCTTGCTGAAATCTCTGGCGTACTATTGTTAGTGTCTGTCAAAATTGAGGTAACACTGGACAATGGTGTGTATAATGTCGATAATCTGAACAGATGGCGCATGTGAATTTGGTTTGTAGTCCTTTTCTACTTGTGTTTGGGGAGATAGCGACAGTACTGGATGAAGTGGTGAGCAGTGGTGGTACTCGAGGGAGTTGAATTAGATTGCATAGCTCAGGGAGGGATGGGGACTTGTTGGTGGGGTGTTTATCTTTCTCACATAGCACGCAAGGAGGTTGGATACGTGGGGGAAGTGGATCGGTGGGCTCTTTATTTTTTCATCTTCCCCCAGCTGTAGCAGGGGTGTTAGTGAGTGGGAGTGTGGGTGGGATTGTGGGGATAAGTATGGGAATCTACATCAAGATTCCTTCTATTTGGGGAGGGAGGGATGGTTGAGGGACCATCTCAGGAAGATGTAGATCCCAACTAGGATTTCCAACACCATATTAGGGAGGGTGAGTTTTACGGCTACCTGGAAAGAGTTTATACCTGATGGGGGGTAAAAGAAAGGGATTTGAGTAATGTCTTGGGGGACTGTTTCCCAAACTGAGATATGGCCCTGGGGGAGGGGAAGATCAGGAATGGGTAGAGTTGAACAAGTTCCAAGGGATTCCTGAGGGAGGAGTTCTGCAACTAGTGGGACGTCAGGGATGAAAGAGGCCTTAGTGGGAGGGAGAGTATCTTCAGTTGTCGTTCTGTTGGTGGAGACAACACATACTTGTGCCGAGGGATGGATGAGAGGTGATGCTCTGTGGTATGTCCCTAGCAAGGATGGGTCCTTAAAAATTATGAGGCCCATCTCGATGAGTCGATAGGCATCCATATTAGTGTGGAAAAAAGGGAGGATGTTGTCGATGTTGGATGAAGGGTTAGGCTCATAATGTGATACTTGATCGATGGTAATGATATTTTCGTTATGGGGAAACATCATGGTTTAGAACACAGAAGAGGCGACTGACTTCATAGCATACATGTAGCTACGACCAAACAAAATATTGTAGTCGAGCGGGGCATTGATAACCTCAATGTCAATAAGAATGGTGTTTCCCATGAGTTTGAAGGGGACATTTTGGAAGAGCCCCTCGAGAGATGAGGGTAATCGTAAGCCCTTAGAGTAATGGTAGATGGTATTAGCCTTGGTAAGCCAAGTTTCTACCAAATGGTTTTGGACATGATGCAAGTGGATGCACCTTCGTTAATAATGCAGCGGTGGACTGTGATATTCTGGATTTTAACTAGTATTTGAAAAGCGACAAGAGTGAGGAGGCAGGGTTCTCCACTGTCGAGATCAAATGTTATGAGTTGAGTATCGGTAGGGTCAACTACCCCCAGAGTGGAAAGTAATGAATTATGTTGAGTAGGGCAGGTTTGAAGAACTTCTAAGACTGACATGGAAGTGGGGGATTGTGCCAAATCATCGGCCAGATTATAATTGTGGGCTACCCTAGCCCGAGGGTTGTTGGCATTCCTTCGTAATGGGATCAAAGGGATGCAAAGAGGTGTTTCAGTATTAGGGCACAGAATCATCAAAGGTGGGCCAGTTGTGACTGGGGTGGCCTCCGAGGTAGTGGGAGTAGGGTCAGAGGGTGCACTGTATTGACGAATTTACGTTTGTAGAAGGACTTCTTCCTCACTAGTGAGGAGGATAGTGCGATTTGTAGGAGGTCCTGGGTTGGCGTACTGTTCCATCTGTGGTGGGGTTGGATGCATCTCTTGTTGGGTGTTCATTACCCCTTGGTGTGGTATGGGGTTTTGTAACACATTTTGGGGGGGGTTGTTGCACATATTTTTGTGGGGCCTATTGGGGAGTAGGTGATACTGGGGGACGTGGTCCATGCCTAGATTCTTTCATCATTTGAAGTCCATAATTTGGGGGCAATGGTGAGTATAATGGCCATACTCACCGCAAAAGGGAATAAGGGAAGTTTTTCTGAATATTTTTGTTGCTCTTCACTTGGCGTTTGTTGTTATTTCTCCCTTGGGGGTTCTGGTTTTCCCCAGCAGGTTGGTTCTGCTGGGGTTGGTTCTAGTTTCCTCCTGGTCTGGGATTATTATTGTTTTGGTTTTTTCCTTTCTTTCTGCAATTGTTTGACTGATGGGATCGATTTTTCATATTCAATTGTTCGAAGTGATGGACTTGCTGAATGGGAGAGGGTTGAACAAAGTTAACCCCAGCGTGTGGTTGGCCTTGTGGAGGACCAATAGGCTGGGGAGGGCTAGTAAATGGGAAGTATGAATTTTATTGTGGCGATGATCTGTAAGGTATATATGAAGGTGTGGCACTTTCGCTAGTGCCTAGGGTGTAAGTAGAGGTAGATGGGGTACCAAAACTAGGTTGGGCTATGGGGCGTATTGTGTATGTTGGCGGTGGTCTGCTGATGGGTGGAGGAAAGGTCGAGTGGTATGGTTGTTGACAAAGAGGAGGAGGATAATAAGGGGTTCCACCATATGCTGGTGGATATTGAGGTGTGCCATACATAGGTGGTTGTTGGGGATGTGAATTGTGGTGTGTAGTGGTACCAATCAATCCATCCACTGAGTGAGACATCCCAAGTTTGTCTTGGACAAATGGCATGGGTCTCGGGGCATTAGGGAGTACTGTGTACAAATATCCTGACTGTCAATAATTGAGTTCAAATTGTTGGGATTTACTGATGGCTTCTTCTTCCGATTGGGGGAAGGTGGCAACCACATCTTTGGAAAGGAGGGAAACAAGTGATTTGAGAAACCAATTAAGGCATTGTTGCTTGGTGGCTTCTGCATTGCATAGACTACGTCGCCAACGCCATTCATGAATGTGGTCGGCATTGTGTGTAGTGGAGGTTTGTTTAAACTCTGAGAGGATTTCGAGACTGTTGTCATGACAGATTGGGAGTTGAGAGAAGGTCAAAACTGCTTTGGCCAAAGATTCAAAGGTCATATGGGACCCAAATTTTTCTTCTACATACCACTTAGCTGTAGGGCCGGTGAGTGTGCATTAAAATAGTCTTAATTAGACAGAGTCATCCATAATGTTATTGGAGGAGTACCATAAATGGAAGGTCATGATATGGTTGGTTGGGTCATCTCCCTCTTTTCCTTCAAACTTAGGGATGTCTGAAGGTAGTTTGGTAGGCATTGCAGGCCATGTGGGGTCATTTGATATAGGATCATTAGTGAGTTTAGTTAGACTCGGTATGTTGAAGGAAACAAAGTATGGCATATGGGTTTGTGGTGGAAGATTACTGCCAACCATGGTAGGAATGATTTGTGTGCTTGACCCCAAAAGAGGGTTTGTTCTGACCATAGTGTAAATGTGGGGTGTACCTGACTTGTGAAGGGGGCTAGATGGAGTTGTACTTCCTCCTTGAGAAGAAGAGTGCCCCATGCTTCCATGTAAAGGAGAGTGTGGGGATGGTTGACCTTGAGAAGTGGACCCAAGAAGAGTGGAACCAAGCATAGATGATCCCAAGACAGTAGCACTCACAGGGGTGTGAGAAAGTATGGTCAATGAGTTGGCAAGACGAGGAACTCCCTCTAGAATGGGAGGGAGATTTAGCAAGCGTCTGGAATGACATGGATTTTGTGGGTCTCCTATGATGTCCAACTAGAAAAGTGGATGTTTGTAAATGGTGATGAGAGAAATTAATGAACAAGAGACTTTGTATAACATGTACCTTCACAATATATCGCACAATCTCATGTAATCAAAAGAATAGAATACATAAATAAACTAATAAAGAAGTGTACATGTGGGTAGGTGGTTCTTGTCTATGTGATAGAGCAAAGAAAAACAAATGCTCGTGTCCTAAAAATATGTAACATAGCACTGTACCTTCCAATAACACTCAACAGTGGGGTCTGAAGTCACCGAAAGAGGAATTAGTGAAGGATGAAGTAATCAGTTATAATGAGGGGTAGAGGGTGAATATCCCGAAAGAGATGGCAATATTTCCCAATAGCCATACAAAATCTGATCAAGGTGCAATTGCATCCCACAATTGCCACCTGGGTAGATGTCCTAAAATTTGGTCACTAGGTACCTCGGTCAAAGTGAGACATTTAGATTTTCAACCTAAGAAATGGGTCACGGGATGGATCCTGTCCAAGAGGTGGGTGCCTCAAGGGGGGATGCACAGAACAATTGGACCTTGGCCTTTGAACCTTCATGGGTATCTCCCTGTCTTATGGTGTTAGGAACACTTGACTTGGAGGATTTTTAAAGTTCCCTATTTGACAACTTCTATTGTTTTGAAGATGTGAGAACCAGATAACGGGGATTTATTTGGATGCCTATCCCCGAGATCCTACCTAGACTAAAAAAATTCTTTTGGCACCTCCTGTGGAGGAAACTTAGTGAATTTTTAGAAAAAAATTAGACGTGGTTGTTTGAGAGATTAGGGGTGTTATCCAATCTCGTTGAAATTAAGTGGGAGTGGATAGTTTTGTCAAGAAAAGGGTGGGGTGTTTTGGAATCCCTTTGGCGGAAACTTATTTCAGCCTCCACGTTTCGACATGAAAACTATGTGAGTGAGTAGTGACTTTGTGTGTGAACAAGTGAAAGTGTGCCAATTTGTTTTTAATAAATTAAGTGTCACCTTGCTGCATGTGGAATTCATGTGGTCTTTACAAGTTTTGATTACCTAATTAACTAAATGCCATTGGTACAACCTTGCGGAATTTTAAAGTCCCTAGGAAACTAGCATGCGGACATGTGGGTCCTTACTATTCCTTTAACTCCCTATTGTGATTTAATCTAAGAAATCTTTGAAACTATCCTAGATTGTGCATATGTGGGCATGTATGGGCCCGTTACAAAACCTTTAAACTTCCCTAGTGTTTTAATCTAAGAAATTAAACTTAAATCACTATCCTATCTTTGTAGCATGTGGGCATGTATGGGCCTATTACAATCTTAAGATGTGTTTGAAAAATAAACTAAAAGGAGTCCCGAGGGGGTTGTTGTCCTCTCCTAAAGATTTTGTCTTTTTAAGGGGGATGAAATTTTCCCTCAATCTCTTTCTGATTCTCAAGATCGCTTTGGGGCACGAGAGAAGAGCATACTCAATGATTGATATCCAATTTTTGGTCCCAATGCAAGTTTTATATGTGATGTAAGATGATTCCAACTTAGACTTTACTCAAAGCAAGCCATCCATGTGGAAAAAATGAAAGAAAAAGAGGAAAGAATGATTTTAACTCCCTAAGTGCCTATGTTTTGACTAATCCCTTCATATGGAGAGGGTATCTAAGTGTGGTGCATGTTACAATCTACATGGAATCAATTTTAAGAAGGCTATGGGCCCTCACAAATCATTAAAACCCTTACAATGTGTGAATTTCTTAGCAGATGTGTGGGTCACAGAGTAGACAGAGGCATATTGGGCGCCAATGCGCAAATTAAAAATGACCTTTGGGTGCAGTGTGCTGGGGGCGTTGAGAAACACAGGGGATTTTGTGCACGTTCTCGGAAGATGCGCCTGTGGGTTATAAAAACCGCGCATTTGCTGTTACACGGCCGTGAACGAAATTTCGGATGAAATTCTCTCAACTCATCTTTGAATTTGGCTTTCTGCAGGCTGGCCTGGGCCAGTTATGGTTCTTGCAAGTTAAATAAACAAAAGGAAGAGATAAAATAACCCAAATGGGGGAGGAAATTGATACCTTTCCCCAGTGGAGTTGCCAATCTGTTGCACCTCTTTTTTCACCTCAATGAGCAAAATAAGGGTGTTTATAAGCCCAGTTGGGTTAGCTAGGCAAGACAATAGTGAAGGAAAGAGTTAGAAGTATAAAGCATAAAGGATAAGCAAATAATTAAACTAAGAGGATTAAAAGAAACTAGACTAGAGAGCATAAGGACATTAGAACAAGAAATAAACAATATTCATGCCACCAATGGAAAGGATTGTATTAGTGGAAAGAAAACAGCAAAGAGAAAGGGAGATGTATGGGTCCCCTCTTCCTTCAATGGAGGGCTCTTGGACCCCCAAATATTGAGCTCTTCTTACAAGTAGCAAACTAGAATGAAATGGTGAAGAGAATCCAAAGCAAATTCAATCAAGAGGTGATATGAATGGCTAAATGAAATGGTGCTAGCATGCTCTTGATGAGGAAGGAGGATCCTCCAAGAGAATATCAGCACCATAACAATACAAATGAATTCCTTGAAAATATGGTGCATCCATGGCTTCCTTTTATAACATAGCTTTGAGTTATTATGCAACTAGTTCTTAGTGTGAATAATGGGCCCTTTAGGGCACTTTACGTCTTTGACTAGCCCCCCAATCGGATTCAGTCGAGATTTGGAAGTCAAATCGACTTGGAAGCTGAACCAAAAGTGGGTGGAAGGATGACCAATATCATAAATGCATCATTTTTAGGTGTGTGTGGCTTTTTGCGTCCACAGTTGCTCATGTGTGCTTTTTCGACTTTATCTGACTGTCGCACGTGCACACGTGCCTTGTGTATTTTTAGCGCATGCTAATTTTATTGTTGATTGTATAGTTTTGGACCTTTTGGAGATGCATTTTTGGTCCATAAGTGAACTAATGAGTGTTTTGAAGATGTTGGATTCCTATAACCATTTTCAGACGAAATTCTAGTGAGAAAAGATGCGAAAGACTATTATAGATCCTGCGATGTATGCCAAAGAGCTAGGAAACCATCCAGAAGAGATGAAATGTTGTTAGAACCAAAAATGACCCTACAAGCATTTGATAAATGGGCCATTGACTTCGTGGGACCTATAAACCCACCAGGCAAGTGCACAAGAGAAAGGTACATAATTACCGCGACAGAGTAATTGACTAGATGGGTCGAAGCAAGAGCAGTTAAGGACTGTATTGCAACTACAACTGTGCGCTTCATATATGATGACATCATAACTAGGTTTGGATGCCCAAAGATCCTTATGAGCGATCAAGGCACACATTTCATAAATAAAATAGTTGAAGCCCTGACTGGAATTTACAATCCACCATCAGAAGAGCACACCTTACCATCCACAAGAAAATGGGATAGTGGAAGAATTCAACAATATCTTGGAGACAACGCTAGTGAATATTTGCAGTGAAAACAGGGATGACTAAGATTTAAGAGTACCAACAATACTATGGGCCTATAGAACCACTTGCAAGAAGATAACAATGTAGACCCCTTTTAAGTTGGTGTATGGTCTCGAAGTCATTGTCCCAATAGAATATTTGGTACCAAGCCTAATATTTGCTACCTTTATAGATATGGATGACACTAGCGATGTTCGAGAAAGGCTTTCACAATTGTTTAAACTAGAAGAAGAAAAATTTATTGCAGGATTCCATCAACAGGTACAGAAGGAAAGAGAGAAGGCCTATCATGATAGGCACATCAAGAAAAAGGCATTTAAACAAGGTGGTATAGTACTAGTATATGACAGTAAGTTCATCAAACATCCCAGGAAGTTCAGAACGCATTGGCTTGGGCCATATGAGGTCACTTATGTTACAGAAGGACGAGTTGCGCAGTTGAAAACTTTGAAGGGAAAATGGAAGGAAGGATTAGTGAATGGGAGCCGGTTGAAATTGTATTGTGACAACCAGCTGCCTCACAGCTCTCAGTAAAAGCATGAGGAAAAGGGTCTAGGTACTAGGTGTAGTTGAAACTGGGTACCAGACACAGAAAAGACAGTCTGCACAAGAAAGAAGAGGAGTCATAGAGAAGAAATCAAAGGCTACACTGTGCAGTCTGAAGTTGAAGTAAGATAAAAAGGTCAAATTTGAAGTGCCTCGGGATGAGTCACAGGTGAGTTTTGGGGGCTTGTTTTCCCTTGGTTATGAAATTTAGTGAAGATCAAGGAAGAAAAGGAAAAATGAGAACTACGCAGAAGACAAAGTGACTGTTACTGGGTCGAAGTGAGAAAAAGAGCAGAAAAGACGTAGTGAAGTAAGAGAAAGCAAGTCGTTGGATGAGGAGATTGAGGATGATAGATAAACAAGGAATAAGGATCTTGGAAAACTCAACAAGTGGAAAAATCCATCATTGGATGCTTTAGAGAACTGCGTGAGAAGGGAGGAAAGACAGGTTGGCAAAGCCCTGAAAATACGGGTCAAGTTGACCTAGGGTTTTGCTATCTAGGGTTTTGACACCCATGCTTCGGCCTAAGGATGTCAATGAGTGATTGTAATATATAAATAGAAGTCTAAAGGACCTGGGATGGGTTGTTGTTATTATTGTTGGTATTGTTTGTTCTAGTCTGTTATTGGCATGAGAGATTATTGTGTGAGAGAGAGAAGTGCTAAGATTTAGAGCCTTTTTTTATTGTAATACCTTCAACTGGGTGCGGAGATCAAGTCATACAACTGGGTGCACAGGAAGGGGAGAGATAGAGAGAAGAAGAAAGAAGATCTGCTAGCTGAGAGCATAGAAAAGAACTGTATGCTTCATATTAATACATTATAAAGCACATTTCTATGGACATATCGCTAGAGAGAGGGTGAACAACGTATATTTTTTGTTGTGTGTGATTGATGATCTATTCTTTATAATTTGGTATACCATTATTTCATTGTTGTGTTAGATCTAATAGATAGTTTTGTGGAGTAGATCTGATCTGGTAATTGATATATGAATGATGTATTGAGTTTGTATTAGATCCACTTGATATACCCTTGGTTGTAGACATCTCTATCCTGCAACCCCCCCATAGCTACTTCGGGTGAGACGAGATCTGCTTCGTAGGTGTTGTCGAAAGGGCCAGTAGTTAGGGCTTGTTGGTGTGCTCTTGGAGCTGAACCCTAGGTCTACACCTATGCCAACACACATTATCATTTTGATCAGAAGTAGTCCCTTTCCCATAAGTATAATTCTTATTTTTCTTTTTCTTTTACCTCCAGGTTTCTAACCATTCTTCGAATTTGTTAATTATATCAAATGAACGTTGAAGGTTTGGGTAGAGACTATATTTTTTTTTTATGCTAGTGCATTAATGGGTGGATTAGATGATATAGTCATCTGACCCATTTGACCTATAAATTGGACAACATAAGAATGAGAAACAAGAACAATATCACCATAAACATGTGGCCCCAAGGTAGGTTTAGGAGGATCTATATATGGCCTAAGAGCATGAGGAATCATCTCATATAATGCACTAGACTAAGAGTTAATCAATTCAAGATGTTGAGCAGATGAAATCATTTACTCTTTAGTTAAATCTCCCAATATAGATACATCCTTCATGATATTAGAAAAAAAATGACATTACAAACCAATCCACTAGAAATTGATCTAGAATTTCAGTTGTGATGATGCTATGCCACCTTCTCCATTCATGGATATGATTGGACATATGAGTGGTGGTATTCTGATGTAAAGATGTAAAACTTTTTGTTCCATTTTCATAATGGATCAAAATTTGGAAATGCATAAAAAAGGACATCACCAAGGATGAAACTTTTTTAAATGGAGAACCTCGTAATTCAATGTACCATTTCACAATGCTCCTTGTCAGTGTTTGTTAGAAAATATGAAACCTAATTCTATCATCCACCAAGGAGTTATATGAACACCATAGGTGGAAAATCATGACGTGGGTGGAAGTATATTATCCAAGATTTCCATCAAAATTAGGTATATATGATGGTACTTTTGTAGGTATATTCAACCATGTGGGTTGATTCTTAATGGGGTCGTTCATCAATTAGGATAGATATGGTAAATTCGAGGTAGATAAGAAATATAATCAAGTGTTGGTGAACTAATTATGGCTAGTGAATAATGAACCTTGCAGTATATAAGGAAATCCTATATCCCTCCATACCACTACCCCCGGGGACATTTATACCCCTAACGACAGTAGTAGCACTAGCTACTAGGACAAACCCAGGATCAAAATTCTAACCAAAAGGAAAACCAACATTAGGTATAGCCGGACTACCTATGGGTATACAAAAAATGGGTGGGAACTCAATTCCAGTATTAAAACCAATGCGTTTTACTCTATAAAAAAAAATCCATATGTAGGCACTTGTGAAGTCACGATGGTAATACTATATATAGGTAAACTAGTGGAGTGAGAAGATGTGGCTAGTGGTATTCCCCAAATAGGAACACTTGATTTCTAAGGAACATAAGTAGGAGTAGCTACTCCACTAACTGGTGGAATGGAAGTGGCCATAGTGGCTCATCCTGATGCATTTGGAGGAGAGGGAATAGGTCCTTGTTGGAGGGCCTAGTTGACTCTGTTGACTAGTCCTACTAGCCAACCAAATATCTGCCGACTAGGAATGCCGAGTCAAATTGTAAGTCGATCGATTGTTGGGTCGAGTTGACTGACCAAGGTAGTTAAATAGTTGTAACTACCTGAGAACCAACTCTAAGTATAAATATGTGATCATGAATGTATTAAAGTGGTGGTATATTTGTGCTATCTTGACATAATAAAGGATACTTGTTGTTGGTCTCTCCATTACTTTCTCTTCCTTCTCTCTTCTATGTGTGTATATATATGATTCTTGTATAATAAATTATGTGAAGTACTACAGGTAAACTCTCTGCATAATACCACATATTACAACATTGGTTCTATTTCCGATAATATTTTATCTGCGAAAATTAGATAAGGTTATGCACACATAGATGTTGAGTTTGGAAGAGATTCGTGAGTGGTGGGAGACAAAAATAAAAAATTATCTAAATAATTACACAAGAAGAAATCGAATCACATCTTTAGAAGGAAAAACCCACTTATCATCGAGACAAATGAATTTTTTTTCAAAGTGATCCCTGAAGAAATGGAGAAGTACAACGACAAACTTGCACATGAATAATCTCACTGACAATGAACTATTGATGTCAAAAATAATTAACAGGGGCTGAAAAAACTTTCATGAGTGATTTGAAAACATTACGGATGAATTTTTGAACAAAAAGAAATTGAAGAGAAAACATTTATCGACAACATAAAACAAAGGTCTTACGACAACTTTTAGAACAATTTCTTTTGTACCATACCTACTTTATTACATGAATTTATCCCTATAAAAGGAATCTGTTAGGGTCTTAACCCGCACATAGGTAGAAAAATATATTCGGATGTAATAAAGGTCAATATTAATAAGGCCTTGCAATAAAATAGAATAAGTCAAATGTAAGAAGATCTAATAGAAGCTTATGCTTCTAGAAGGATATTCCTCTAGATGTTTCTTTTGATAGAGATATTTAGTATAAATAGGAGTCGAGGGTATGAGAACCCTAGCTTGGATATTATTGTAATAGATCTCTTCTCAACTAGAGGTTTCCCCCTCGAAGAGGCCTGTGAACATTGCTTTCAGAATCAAAGTGTTATTTATGTTGTTATTCTTATATCATTTCAGTGCTATTGTGGTGATTGGACTGGTTATATTGTTGTTATTCTTTCATTTCTAGCATTTTATTTCTGTTTTGAATACTTTTTATATCTGGTATATTACAAGTGGTATCATAGCACTTTCCTTGGCAAAAATTGTGGGTAATTTTTTTTTCAGGGTAGAGACATATTCCGACATCTTTAAGCCACAAAGATCTGTCGTTACGTGCATAAACCCGCGGTTGAGGGATTCATAAACGTAGGAAATACAAGTGGTTCTTAAGAGCACATCTGTTGGCCACCCTTGTAACCCCTGCTGGTACCCCTTCGAGTTGTAGCGCATCAAACAATAGATGTGTACGGATTAGCCTAAATTCACTAAATCCCTCTTTAGATAAATCGATCGATCGCCTAACTACTATAGTGCCACAGAGAACAACACTTGGGAAGATACTCTCTAGTACCTGGGTAGTCAGGTAGTAAGGCTAAGGGTATTGTCTATCCTCCTTAGTTAGTTCCATGAGATATTGGGCCGAGTGCTACTGTTGGACCCTGCACATATATCAAAGAGCTATAGCACTGGGCAGACTCTTGTTTGTAGAACCCTTGAATACCTAACCCTTGGGGACAACATAAACAAATCAAAACAAACAAGATCTATTGTCGCGCAACTGTGTTCTAGTTTCCAAGTACTACACATTTCTTCCTGGTTAAGAATTTGGGCATTTCATCACTACAGTATTCTTCAGACCAGAGTATAACTTCGTAGGTGTAAAAAAAAAAAAAGAAAAAAAAGTCTGGGAATTTTTTCACTATTATTTGAGACTTGTTCCATTGGATTCAGCTCTTCGCCCTTATCACATTCATACATATAATATTTTGGAAAAAAATTTGACCCCGCCTGCCCCTTTTTGTTTCCCTCATCCTCATGGCCCATACTCGTAGCCAAGACTTTGAATCTCACTTCAATACCTTGCAATATAGCACTAGCAAATTTGGGTCATTTTGCAACGGCTATTTCAACGCTCCTACGACATTATGTCGTGGAATTTGGGACAAATATGGACTCTTTGAAATGTCCTTTTGTGTCATGTGGAAATTGTGAAGAAATTGAATAAACATCGCAAGAACGATGCCCCTAGGGAACTTATCAAAATTGCGACAAAAAATAAATATCGTCGCCAATACGACAATTTAGGTAAAAATGTGAAACCAACATTTTCGTCTCAATTGCAACGACCCTTGTGACGAAAACATTTGTTGTTTACATAGAAAAAATGTCGCAGCTATTTAAGTTGCCGTCGCAATTGCGACGACAAATTTTCTTTGTTTATATAGCAAAACTATCACAACTATTTTAATTGTCGTCGCAAGCACGACGACAACTTTTTGTTGTTTACATAGAAAAACTTGCGATGACAACTTTTGTTGTTTATATTGCAAAACTGTCGCAACTATTTAAGTTGTCGTCGCACTTGCGACAAAATTTTTTGTTGTTTAGGTTACAAAAATGGCATAGCTATTTAAGTTGTCGTAGCACTTGCGGCAACAACTTTTGTTGTTTATATTACAAAACTATTGCAACTATTTAAGTTGTCATTGTAAGTGCAACGGACAATATTTATTTAAAAAAAAAAT
>SNQJ01S0014463.1:123225-137207 GCA_010110895.2 Picea sitchensis | reverse complement strand
TAACTTTCTTGACTTCATTAGACAAAGTAAAAGTTGAGCTTGTACTGTTACTGATTCATCTTTGAAAAAAGTATTATACATATTCTTAGTTCGATATCTTATATAATGCTTAGTTTTTTTCTTCCCAAATTTGTCAGTATCAAAATTTTCTAATATTTCATCATCAATGTTGATAGATTCTCCTGCATATTTCAATTTAAATTTTATATTAAAAAAATAACCCGAACACAAATTCATTAAATTATATATATATTTGAGTGTTCATCTTGTATTATCTAAATTTATGTACATACCTATAGGTGATTCGTCTTCTGCTTCAATTTCGGTTTCAACGTCTTCTGCTTCAATTTCGATTTCAACGCCTTCTTCTTCAATTTCGGTTTCAACGTCTTCTTCGACATTATGAGACAAATATATTTATGTTTTTTTTAAAACATCAAATTGTAATTACAATCAATTATATTATTTACAATATTATAAATTTGAATTCTATACTTTGAATTCTGTACTTTCTGAATACAGTCTGAATGTGTGTCATGTGCTCAATCATCATATGTGCATGCATACCTAGTTGAACTTCTTCTTGTCGAAAATCTCTATTGACATCATAGATGATTTTAGGGGCGAAATTTCGCTCATGGGCGAAATTTTAGGATTTAAATTTTTGAAGGGGTGAATATTGTATGAAGTAGATTTTAAGAAAAGAAAAAAAAATAGCCAAAATATTAAATTAAACAATATATATGGCAGCTGATTCGTCCCATAGAGAAAATCAGAAAATCCGGTGCAAAGATGGTCCGCCCTCCCGATTTCATGACAATATTTCCAATTCGCCTAGATTTTGTAGAATCTAATTTTTATGGTGGGTGGATTGCCCTGCATATCCTAGAATCAAGGATTTTGGGTAAAAATTCCGCCCCCATCTCCTCGAATCAAGGGTTTATGGCACTGATTTCGCCCATATGTTTCAATGGGAAGGATTTCACCTATGTATATGTAATTGGTCTTGTTGGTTGGCCACCTTTCTCTAAGAAATCATTGGACATGATGGAAAATGAGTAGTAGATTTTAAGCCAAGGAAAACATCAATAATCCTTTTCATCATCATTGTTGTTTGTACTTTATAATATTCTTGATAACTTTTCTGCTTAGTGTCTGCTGTAAATTTGGAGGGTGTTTTGTCAAAAATAAAGGAGAACATAGATGGGCTGCAAGCTGCAATATTGACAGTAAGTTGTAGATATTGGCCAGCCCAGTTCTATATTTTTTTCATCTTTTTATCAAGCCAAATCTGGGTACAATATGTGATCACATATGATGGCTAGGAAATGGATTTTCTTGATTTTATTGCCAGGGATTAGAGTGTGTGGAATATTTAGGCATTTTCGACACCAAAGATTTTAATGTGTGTGAGGGGATTTTGTTATTTTCATCATGACCAATTTGAATGGCTATTATTTCTGCAAAAAGATAGACCAAGTTTTAGATAATACCCATGTTCAAGTATTCTCGTCATTCTCTGGATTTACAATTTTCTTCTGAAAATAAATTGTACAAATCTGATTGTAACTTTTTTACTCCATTACATAAGTGGTACATAGTTGTGTTCCTATTTTTTTCTCCCTCGGTGAGTTCATTTGGCTAATGTGGTATGTTGGATCAACTTAATATCCTTTGCTTGATTGTTTTCTACCCAATTTCTAAAGGTTGTGGTCTATGTTATTAGTTGTTGTAGTTTATTGAGATTTTCAGTTGCGAGTATGTCTTGAAAAGAGTTGTTTAAGAAACGCCTGTATGTGGATAAGTGGGGTTTTTTCTTCTTCAATCTTGTTCTTGATATTGCACATATTAAGGACCTAATCCCACCTTCTGAAAGGCTTGCTAATTTTTAGTCAATTTGGCTATGGACTAGCAGTAGGCTGAAGGGAATCTACCACATCTAGTTCAAGTTCAATTCTTGGCATATTCAAACTTCATATTTCCCAAAGAAACATGTCCCAGGAGTTTCATACTGGCCTAAAAAAATCATCATTTCTTGTAAAATATGTTGCATGTTTTATCAGTTCAGGGTTTTTTAGGCATATTTTGTAGAAGCGGGTTGATTTTATATAATGCATGTGAAGTGATCTTTTATTGATTATAGGCTTGCAGTTCTTTTCTGGGGAAATCTTGTTTGTGTTTGAATCCTTCTATTCATAACTCCACGGTTTTGTTCTATCATGCAATTTTTACTTTGAGTTTGGGGCTTGTATGAGCTTTCTGTTAATTTTATGGAAGTTTAGTCCATTGAGCAATCTCATATGTGTTCAGCTTCTTTGTTGACATGTGTTATGTAGCATTATGTGGATGCTAGGATTGTTGAGTATAGGCTTGCAATTCATTTGTTGGGTAGTTTTTCTCATGCCTGAATCTTTTTGTTTATAACTCCACAATTATGTGTTATCGTGCAATTTTTACATTGAGTTTGGGGTTTGAGTAAAATTTATGTTTGAGGGAGATTTGGGGTTTGTGCAATATTTATGTTAATTACAGGAAATTTTAGTCCACTTAGAAGACTTGTGTCTATTCAGCTTCTTTCTTGACATGTTATATGTAGCATTATGTGAATGTCATGGCAGTTGTGCCACATTGGATAGATATCTTTTTTGGGGTTTAGGAGCAGTTGTGTTGTATATGTGGATAGGTATTTGCTAGATCTTTGTGTATGATGAGAATCAAACCACATAATGCTTCACAGTTGTTTCAGTTGTGAGCACTCTAGTTGAACATTTGACTAGGCTATGCATTTTATTTTTTCGTCTTTTTAGCGATCACCTTTTTTGGTGTTGTCCCAGGTACTTTGCCATGATACTTTATTGTTACAATTGTCATTTTTTTGGATTTTTTAAACAGTACCCTTCTTTTGGCCATTATAATTACTCTAATTTTGATTCTATGAAATGGTTTCGTTGTTAGCAGTGCAATTTTGTTACAATAGGCATATTCAATTTTGTTTTCTTTGTCCACTCTTAGAAGAGCTTTTTGATTAAGTGGCTTGAAAATGTTTAGTCCCTCCTTTATTTAACTCAATGCAGCACCATCTTGATATCTTGTCATATGGAAAATTTTCTTTGTTTGGTTTCTCATTTCATTGGCTCTGTTCGTCCCTCTTGATATGTTGTCATTTGCCAAAAATTTGCTTTGTTTGGTTTCTTATTTTATTGGCTTAGTTCATTACTCTGTCTTCAATTGTATTGGCTTAGTTCATTGCTCTGTCTTTAATTACACCCATAGGCAGGCTATAGGTTTGTTAGAACTTTAGGAGTTGTGAAGCATTATATGGTTTTTTGTTTGATTTTTCTCCTTCATATGCTCTGTTTTGGCACGATGGTGTCTATTTTTTACAACTCCATGCAACACCCTCTTGATATGCTATTATTTGAAAAAAATTATTTGTATTCTTTGTCATTTCATTGGCTCTGTTCATCACTTTTGTCTTCCTTTACACCCATAAGAAGGTTATAAGTTTGTTCGAACTCCTAGAATTATGAAGGGACACTTATGTCTTCATTTACACCCATAGGGAGGTTATAAGTTTGTTCGAACTCCTAGAGTTGTGAAGGATTATATGGTTTTGAGTTTGATTTTTCTCCTTGATATCATCTATTTTGGCACTATGGTGTCCTTTTTTCACAAGTCTATGTGGGACCCTTTTGATATGTTATCATATGGAAAATTTTCTTTATTTGGTCTCTCATTTCATTGGCTTTCTTCATATCTTGATATGTTGTCATTTCAGAAAATTTTCTTCATTGGGTTTCTCATTTCATTGGCTTTGTTCACCTCTCTATCTTCATTTACACCCATAGACAGACTATAAGTTTGTTTGAATGGATAGTGTTGTGAACCATTATATGGTTTTGTGTTTCAGTTCTCTCCTTCATATGCTCTATTTTGGCACGATGGTGTCTTTCTTGTACAATAGTGCATATGTTGGGACAATTTCTTTGGACTGAGGAACAATTTTGAGTTCTTTATTTATTGCTCTCAACTTTGCTTGATTTTTTTCATTCTTATGACTTCCCGTATTCAATATTGTTAGTGTCTAATGCACGCTTGTTATAGAGCTAGGGAAAGGACAATTATTTTGATTTGGAAATCGTTTGCTCTGCAGCATTGACATAAGCTTTGTGTATTTATTTATTTATTTGCAATTTTTATTTATAGTTTTAGTGTCATGCTTTGTGGTGTTTTTTTGGTTTGTTTTTGTTTCTTTGTCTTTTTTGTTATCAATGTGAGGTGTTATATATGCATTATCCAAAACAACCCAAAAAGCCCTATTCTTGTTAGAACTTGGTGAAGTAAAAAATCCAGAAAGGGCATAGTTCCAACTTCTATGTGGTATAAGGATTTTTCAAAGTTCTAGGTTAATTTAGAGGCCCTCAAAAATCATAGGGATAGTAGGGACAACAAGGAACTATGTTCTTAAAAATTTGACCCATGGAACTATACCAAAGTCCCAAATTCCTGTTGGATTTACTATCTGGAACTTTGTTGTAAAGGAGGTTGTTTTGTATAAATTTTATCCTATGTGATGTTCATAATAATTACAAGTCTTACAATTATAGTGGCATATTCTAGTTGGAATTTCATTCCACATTAATAATCATAAACTCTATATGCATAACAATTATAAGATAAAAGTGGTTTACAAAGCATTACTTGCACTACAAACTTTATCACTCTACCTGCAAATTCTTTCTTTTTATTTCATTTCATAGTCTCTAAACTAAACCTGGTCAGTATTCACTATGTTCTCCTAAGTTGGAAATTTATTCATTTCTGTTATGTTCTCTTGGGCCGAAAATTTATGGTTCTCTTAGGTTGGAAATTTATTCATTTCTGTTATGTTCTCTTGGGATGGAAATATGGGCCAGCTGTATTGTTAAACTTAAAAGTTATCTTGATATGTAAGCTTGATATTTTCTTTCATTAGAATTCATAAACAAACAATTGAAACAGGATGTATTATGAGACACCTAGGTGATATTACATTTATTGATGACAGGATGCTAGTAAAGGTATCTTGGACATGACATCTATTGTTCGTTGTATTCCAACTGTAATAGAATTGAAGGCCTTTTCCTTTTGTTTGTTATGATACCAACTTGCGCTCTTGGAATTTACTTCCATGGACATAAATTATCCTACTTCTTACGCCCTATGTGGGATACTCCACCAAATCCCTTCCACCATATCCCTCACTACTATGCTGAGAATGTTTCCATGGAGAAACTCTGTGTCATTCATGGATGGGGAATTAGAGAAACCCCTCGTCGTGTGTTTGATGTCGTTCTATTCAGCAAGGAATTGGACCTGCTTACTATCAGATGGCATGATTTGGATCCTTTTGTGACAAAGTTTGTGATTCTCGAGTCTAATACAATGTTCACAGGCCTGCTGAAGCCATTGAACTTTGCTATGAACAGGCAACAATTTGAATTTGCAGAGGCCAAATTCTGGAACTGCTGGGGGGTGGCCTCTTTCACCTGGAGAGAGTCCCTTTGTACAAGAAGCACACCAGAGAGTGGTATTGGATAGACTTCTAAGATATTCAGGCATTTGGGAAGATGACATGGTTATCATGTCTAATGTTGATGAAATCCCAAGTGGGCATACCATAAATATTCTCAGGTGGTGTGATAACATACCTCCTTTAACTCACTTAGAATTGAGATATTATTTGTATTCGTTTGAGTTCTTTGAAGGCTATGAAAGTTAGCAGGCACAAGTCCACTTGTACAAGCCAGGAAAAACACACTATGCCCATTATCGTCAAACAAATGAGCTCTGGGCCAATTATGAGAATGTTACTCCTAAAGGGCTGACAAAAGAAAGAATTGAAGGAGAAATTGACTTGAACAAAAAAAAGGGAGGACTAACCAATTGTCTCACCTTTTGGAGATTTCTGACGAGATCTTTTTCTGTAATTTTCCATCAAAACTTTGACAGGAGAAATTCCAATTGTAGATGATGATTTGGTCCTTCATGATGTCCTTAAGAATTATTTTTCACCTCAAGTGAAGACAAGAGAAAATTTGTGTAGTGATTCAAATATGCCTGATCCGTTAGGTTCTGTGACTCTTGTAGATGGCTCTAGAAGCAATAAGCATGCTGAGAATCCTACTTCAACTAAATAAAGGGCCTCATCATCCATGGTGGAGTTTGATGGAAGTAATGAGAAACAACACACTTCATCTGTTTCAGATGGTTTTCCTGGTACCAGAACTCTCAATAGATATGGATATATGAGGAAAGTCAAGAAGTTTGTCAGGAAAGATGCTAAATACTTGCTTGAACTTGGGAGAAAACTCTGTAAGCAGGGATTATCTATTGTGAAGGAAAGTAGGAATTCCAATCTGTTTTTTGAGAAACAAGAAAAGGCCATGCCTGTGTCATTTTGCTTGTCCCAAAAGTTTCAAATCGACTATTGACATCTAAAATAGAGTAGATTTTACTGACAATATGATGGTTGTGACTATTATATGGTATTTATAGAATTTACTAGTCCAGTGGAAAATCGTTACTGTGTCCATCCCAATTTTGTGCAATATGTGGGTCAGCTAAATGAGAAATGGCATTGCCTATGTAGAATTGTTGCAATGGTGTCTAACCATTAGTGAAGATGGTGTCTAGTGAGAGATAGATTTAATATGATTGGGGGAGTTTGATGAGTTCTAGTGTGACATCCCAAAAAAAAAGTATTTTTGAAATTTAAAATTTGTTGGGAAATTATTCCATTTTTAGTAAATTCGAATTTGGAATTTTTTTTTCCATTTATGGAAATTCTGAATTTCAAATTTGATAATTGTAATTAATTATTATGACCATTGGGAAGAGATTTGATTTGACCCAAATAACCATTTGACTATGACACTTGTATGAAAATAGAATATTTTATATTGATTGTAGGAGGACAAATGGAACAACCATGTTAAAATCAATTGACCATGACTCCATGAGTGGGGAACATGTTGGAACTACCTCTGGGATGATTATTACAAGTGGAAAATCAGAGAATTGGCCATGGGCAGCCCCTGAAAATCAGGGATTTAGAAAGATGTGAAAATTCCCAAGGGGGGGAAGAAAGACCTAGGCAAAAGCATTGTTGTTTTTTTTTTGTTGTTAAATAGAATATGTGAGGAGGCATGACGTTGCCTAGTATGAGGGGAAAAAAAGGAACTAATGAAGACTTGCTGTTATGAACACTAATTCAGAGTGTGAGGCAAGGGAGAAGATTACTCATAGAGGAAGACATTGCTCAAGAGGATTTTCCAAGTTTTCCATCATGGATTCATGGTCAGGCTAGGGGGTGAATTGGGTAAGCGTTGGATTCCCTATTCTATGATTGGAGGAACGTGGTTGTTCCATTTGTCTTCCCATGGACTGGATTCAGATATGTTAAATCTTATCCTTATTTGTTTTGAATGATTTTGTATATCCGTTATGACTCTTTGTTTGGGTTAAGTTGAAACAATTTCCATGTAGGACATCTATTCGTTGTATGGAGTTTATAATCAAAGACCAAAATGTTGGAATGAGGCATCCTGAACTAGAATTCTAGGCAAAATGATCTATGCAAAATAAACTTGAAAGATTGTGTATGTCTATTTCTGAGATTTAAATTTATGGTAGAAGTAGTTAGATACGAACGAACTTGAAGAAAGAACAGAACTACCTACAGGTGTATGTCTACCCCTGTAATTGAAATTCTGGACAGAACTAATTTGTACGAATGAGCTAGGAAGGATTAGATCTATTTACAAGCGTATACTCACTTCTGTTGTTGAAATTAGTAAGCAAATCTATTTGTGAATAAGTAGAAATCTAAGCAAGTCTATACATGTATTTCCATAAATTCATATCTAGATATGCAATGAATATAGATATAGTCACAGTTAATACTCTGTGTAGTTTCCTTAAATAAAGATTTAATGACAGCAATAGGAATCCCACTTATACAAAAAGTTACTATCATGATTTTGAATAATCAACTATGCCACTAGGAGAACAACTGCCTCTCATATAAAGAAACTTCTAAATCGAAAGGTCTGGAAAACCCTCTGTAAAATTTATTACAGTGCCATATTAAACTGAATAATTAGTTGTTCCATTATAAGATAATACAATAGTAAATTACTCCATAAGAGTTAGAATTCGAAGACGATTACAATGAACATAAATCACAGGTTGATATAGCTTTTAATCCTTGCTTTTCCTATCGCACAAAATAAATAAAAAGGACCCCCCCAACTGAAGGAATATACACTGTATGGAGTAAAGTACAGAACCATTAACTACGAGAATATATGCAAAATTGTCCACTCGGTGATCGTGGCAGTGGACGGCTCAGAATTGGGCAACCACAACATACCATAAATAACAAACGATTCACAAGCATGTATATATGGAGTTCTATAATAAAAGACAAATCATAATCAATTACCCGACCACTATATCTATTCATGCTGAGTCCAAAACGAATATCGCCATTCCTTTCCAAAAGGGCATATTGACAACAAACATAGGAAAGGTCAAAAGGAAACAAAATGATATGGTCTATTATAATTCATACCATCATTCAGAACAAGATAGCCCTGGTAATCAAATTGTAGGGTAGGGTGAGATCCGATTGGTGAATGATTAAACAGTACATTACTTTGGACAAAAGACAAAGCAAAACCTGTACATAAATTATTGTATAATAATAATTGGAGCCCAAAGGTTTAAGTTACATTGGAAATTCTTTCCCTTCCCAAGCTGATAGGAAGACAGAGGAAAATGATACTGCTGACTACATCTTAGTTGCAACACGGGCGGTTCTAACTCCTGAAGGGCTACGAAAGGGAACTCATATACCTTTTTATGTCGAGTACGCAGATGAGTAGCCAGGACCTTCGAGTAGATGGAAACCTGGAGGAATCCACCATATAAAATGATCAGTAAACTCTTATACGAAGACAATGTAAGAAGAACACGATTTAAGTGCAAATGTTTATAAACACATCATACCAACACTTACTTAACTTCAGAACTCGCGGCACATGATCCTGTCCTTGACATTTTCCATCTAGATAGTCGTACAGGGCCGAGGGTGAAGGAGACAATACTCACTGATGGGTACCCTCGCATCAAACAGAGCCCATAATTAATGATATGTTTCAACTCTTAAAATGAATGGTACAACTGTAGGAAAAATTCTTTACACAATACTCTTTAATAATGGAAATACAATAATCGACCAAATCATAATTTCATTGGGTATGTGAGCAACAAGAATATGTATTTTTAGTCGGAATAGAGCTTAATTCTCCCATTCAAACTAGGAGTACCCTAACTGTTGAGTCTAATCTACCCGAACTCCTTTTACACAGAATCGCTTAAGTCAACAAAGTAAATGCAGAGGATGCTCCGGCCACGTTTTTGGTAATTAACCTGAAATAACTACTTCCATCAGACTCACGAATGCTCGAAGATGAACTCGAGCATACGATAGAGGGTTTACAAAATAAAACCTATATCCTGAACCCAGATAGGTAGGGATAACACTCCTTCTTGGTAAACAGAAGAGAATTGTGACAACCTCAAAGAAAATGATCATTACTACAGGGTTAAGGATGGCTCCGAATGTAATGCAAGGAAGTTAGACAAAAGGAGAATTCCATGGGAAGAAAATGAGGGAGAACACAGAACGACAACTTGGCGTGGACATTTTATTCCAAAAAAATTATAATTTTCCTATTGAAATAACCAAGGTATTAATGTTTGTAAGTTTAGAGAAGAACTTACCTGGAATGTAAGACATGCCATCTGCAACAGGATGGAGGCAACCACCAGGGCCACAATCTTCACCTCTAAACCCCCTTGACACATAGAGCCTCTTCAAAAGAAAAGAAAGAATTCGGAATGACAAACCTTGAACCCTCTCAAAACCTAAACGATGCCTTGTCTCCTCGAATTAATTATGGAGAGTGCGAAGGATGGGTGAGCCAGGTGACCAGGGCAGGGTCGCCATGACACGTCGAGTATAGAGCCAAGCAATTTTAGTATGACTAGTAGATTGCCTTAATGATGGTTGCAGAACTTTTAATACCCTGACAGGGAATTCCTTTCCCACTTGAGGAATGTCGCTTCCACACCCCCTACGATAGGCCTTAGGTAGTGGTTTGATTCTCGTTATCGTAGGTCCACCGGTGACATGACATCGAGTTTTCAATTCGATCAGTATCCGATTTTATGAGCCATTAAATGACCAGAACCTGGAGTCTTGCGACAGTCATTGGTCCTTAACCCAACCCTTGGCTAAGTTGGTAGGAACTAAATAGATTTCCCTAGGAGTAATATTTCGAGAACACTTGGGCGCGAGTATAGTATGGAGACCTTGTGCCAAATAGGGTGAGTTTAGTATGGATCATAAAGTCTACATTAATCACTTAGTCCCTACGCCTAAAGGTTTTAGTTTTTTTTTCTAAAGCCTTGGGGCTTTCCATTATAACCTTCCCACTTAAGGTAAGACACGATGACATACTTCGCACAGCATGTGGTAAGGCCAATTTAATAGTTATATAGTAAAAAAATTATGATAAAGTTCTATAACAGGGTTGTATAGTAGAATTCTTATCACTAAGGGATTCCTCTCTGCCAAGTAAATTTTGTAAACAAAAGTTTTTTTTTGTATGGTATTATGAGGTTAATTACATCTAGGAACATATTTTTTATCATAGAACAAGATTATATGAAAATGTGTCTAACTATTCACCATTCATGCTATATATTTCTGATTTGGTTATAGATGCTAGTAATTCATGTTATTCTCATTAGTTGCCTCTGTCCTATATTTTGATGTTTAGATCTTGTCCTTAGACTATTCTCTGAATCACCAACATACATGTATTATGTGTCAGTATAAGTACTCAAGGTCAAGTTACTACCAAGTTGTATATGGGATTAGTAGTTGTTACTTCCATAGCAGGTTGGGTGTATCATAGCTAATCTATCTTTTAGTTCTGAAAATATGGTGGAGACTCAATACTGATTGTCTATGTGGTTGGATAGGACATGGTTTAACCTTGTACTAATTTTTGAAATTTCTTGTTCCTGTATGGTACTTTTCTTCTTACATTCACGAACTTCTTCAGATTACTGAAATTTGATTTAGCTGAGGTTGACTTCTTAATTGTGTCTGCATTATGAACATTTTGTATTGAGAAACTTACTATAGCTATTTATGAATCATCCATCTTATTACATGGAAAGTTGGAAACCAAACTCGTCTTTCTCTTCTTCGAGTGGAACCTGTCAAATTCCACCTCCCTTGGTGTCCCTTCACTATAGCAAGTCTATCATGCAAGCTACTGGAATGATGATAAAACTAATGATAATGGGTACTTTGTTGAAGACCCCAGTTGATGACCCTATATTGATCTTTTGGTTAAGAATCCATATCCATATGTAAGATGTTGAAGAACCTAGTTTGGTCTATTATGTTTGCTAAGGATTCATATCACTGTGTAAGAGGTTTAAAATCTATGTGGAAATCCATCTAATTCCTAGATTTTTTCTACCAAACTAGTAGGAGAGCTTGAATAATGTTGTTGATTGGCACCTGTTATCACTCCAGGAGTCTTTCTAGGTTGTGATTCGAAAGATCCTGGTAACTTAATAAAGAACTCAATAATGTATGTAGAAAATGGATCAAAGTGAATACCTCACACACTCAATCTTCAATTCAATATAGATTTGGATAACTCAGGACAAGGAGAGGCCACCAAAAGAATATTGTTCAGAAAGATATAATTGCAATGGATGAAAGAAATTGATCATATCAACAATATCACATCTATGAACCATACATGTGGCAAGCCGAATTTAACTATGAGTAGGAAGTATGAATATTGTTTATTTATGCAGAAATAATAAGACAATCATCAATCATAATATAAACATGAAATGGAAAGAAGTCCAAGTTCACAATAACAAAGAGGAAAGACATGAGAAGGGACTGAACAACATTCAATGGAAGAAACTTATCATTCCTTGATATATCAAAAAGGTTAAAATTCAAAAGAGTACAAATGAGAATTCAAGTTCCAACCTCTTACCCTCTTGCCTCTATGGGCTTAAATAACATTTATGAAATAGTTATCAGATCCTAAAGGAATGGATCAAATTCCTACAAAATCTCGTAATCAAATCAATTACAAATATTCAGGATATAGATCATATTTCTAAGGGATAGGGATAGGTATCCCATTCGAATTCCCAAAACTTAGCTCCTCCTGAGCTACCTAGTGGTTGTAGAAAATCTTCACTGGATCTTAGCTAACACCTGGAGTCATGAGTCATCACCTTCGGAGATGAAAAGGAAGTCAAACTTGACCAAACTTCCTTTGCGTTAAAGACAAGCTATTTTGCAGCACAGAGTAAAGGCAAAAGACTGATAGTGCTACCAACTTCCTGTAGGAGACTGACTTCAAATTAATGCATCAAAAATCTTTGAGAAACTGTCTTGGATGATGGAAAGGCTGCTTTAGGCTAAGCATGCCACTGCAGATCATGATCATACTGGGATAAAACAGAGTTCATCACTTTAAACACTACTTATACCTCCCTCTTATAATGAAGATTAAAGGCTATATATGAAACTTCATATGTTTAAGATAAACATAGCACATTTCTGAAGATGCCATATAGCTAACTAATGTTCCAAAAATGAAGAGAAGGCTCTGCAAAACTTTTGTCATAAACATATTCATTCTAAACCTTGTTATACCATCAATCTCAGACATATCAAAATAGAGTATGTAATGATAATGGATTCCTGCATCTTGAGATATTCCTGGTGATTTCATATCAAAACAGAGTATGTAATGATAATGGATTCCTGCCCCTTGAGATATTCCTGGTGATTTCCCAAGCTGTACCGTACTCCTCTGTAAGTGATTTAAACTCACATAAAAAATAAAAATAAAAAACTGATTTCCTACCTTGTACTCCATAGAACCAAAACCATCACAAATGATAATCAAAAGAACAAAAACCCTGTTCAGCAATCCTAGAGAAAAATTCCGAAAAAATAAATTCATGATACAATATGTATTTCCTCATCTCTTCTTCATGTTTCTCTAAGATTAGGGCTTTCTCTATATCATCCTTTGGTCTCTCAATGATCTTCCAATAAATGTGTGTACTTGCAAACCTTGTAACAATGGTTGGGAATTTTAATTTAGATTAAAGGATTTCCACTGTCCTAGTCTATCCTTTAAGTTTTATATTGGCCTACTAGTCATATTTTATTAAATAAACCTATGCATCAACAAGTTTCCCACTTGTATGACCTCTACCTTCTTTTCATAGGCTTCAAACCCTCAGCAAGGAAACCAAACATGCATTGTAACAAGTGTCATCCCAAAAAACTATACTCCAGTTCCTGCACAGAAACAAAGTAGACCTGCATTATTTGGGGGCCTGAATGCATCTCCATGGACAAGTTTCCATCCAGTTTCTTCTTGGGTTTCATCGTGTGTCTCCAATGATTGTAGTTTGAAATATCTCGATACAATGTTCTCATCATAATCATTGCTACCATCCCAGAAAGGAACAAAACAATCATTAACGAGTTGATAATAGATAACAAGTGGATTTGATCATCATTCATGAGAAGATATGTATCCCATCGAGAATCCCATTTTATAGAGCTTTCCTTGAACGCCATATCATAAAAAAAATATAATTTCTTTACCCTTGTCAACTTCTACAGACTATTGGTTTGTGAAACGTAGTGATTGGTGTTTGGGTTGTAGGTTGTCAATATCCTTTCACATCTCTCAACTTGCAGCTGCCTTAAATTGACTATTTCTATTTGAGTAACACCCACAAGAAGAGCCAGAAGGCATTTATAAACAGGACCAAATTCTTTCATCAAAACAACACGAACTGAACCA
>SNQJ01S0014463.1:67737-81726 GCA_010110895.2 Picea sitchensis | reverse complement strand
CAATACATAAGACCGCCTACTAGTCTTTTAAACAACGTGGGATCCACCTTGGACCCTTTATCTACCTTGCTTAACTTCAATCTTGTTATGACAGGTGTTGGTGCTACTTTTGAATTCACCATATTGAATCTTTTCATTATTTCATGCGCATACTTGGACTTTGAGAAAAATATGTTAGTTTTGGACTGGTGCACTTCTATTCCTAGAAAATATCTCATAAGATCCAAATCAGTCATTTCTTGATTGTCTTGAATTCTTCTATGCCAAAATCTCCTGTAAATATCAAATCACCCACATATAAAAAAACAATTAACACATTGCCTTGCTGATTTGATTTGATGTACAGTGTTGGCTCATTTTCACTTCTCTGAAATCCATTTTGTGTGAGATAGGAATCTATGTGACTGCACCAAGATCTCAGAGCTTGATTTAATCCATACAATGATTTATTCAATTTGTACACCTTGTATTCTTGTCCTCAAACCTCATAACCTTGTGGTTGTTCCACATATACTTCTTCTTCTAAGTTTCCATTCAAGAATGTTGACTTTACATCCATATGATAAAATCGCCATTTGTACTGTGCAAAAATAGGTAACATGGTTCTAACTATGTCCATGCACGCCACTGGTGCAAATGTTTCATTGTAATCAATTCCAGGTTGTTGTGTAAATCCTCCTTCAAATAACCTTTCCTTGTGATTTTTCATATTTCCTTATGCATCTTGCTTGGTTTTATAAATCCACTTGACACTTATAACATCCTTGTCTTTAGGTACATCAACCAACTTCCATGTTTGGTTGTTCTCTATGCATCTGATTTCTTCATCCATGTCTTGTGCCCATACATCCTCTTTGACAGCTTCTTCAAAGAATAATGGATCATCTATTTGTGAAAACAGAGAAAAAAATGAAAATGAATTTGTTTTGTCCTCATTATAAATGTTGCGCAGACTTCTTGTCTTTCTTGGTAACAGACTTGCTCAAGTTGGCTCTGGAGATGTAGAACTTCTTGGAATGCTTGTTGGTGTTTGTTGCACTCTAGGTGTAGACTGCGCACCTATTGTTCTTACTGGAGTATTTTGCATGGTAATTTGTGTCGCACTGCCAGATGTAGATGATACTTCACACTGACTTGTGCATGGTGTTTGAACGACTTCATGTTTTGTATCATCGTGCTCCATTTCATCAATAATTTTTACTGTCTTTCCTATGCTTCCATCCCATGCTTCATTCTCCATGAACTGAACATCATAGTTGATTATGACATTTCTTGTGACAGGGTCATACAAATTGTTTCCTTTTGTTTCTTCATAATACCCAACAAATTATATACATTTTTCCTTTGTTGTCCAGCTTCCTTATTAGTTCATCTAGAACATGTGCGTATGTGACACAACCAAAAAAATTTAAGGGCGTCACATTATGCTTTGAACCTCTCCAGGCTTCCTGAGGAACTGTATTCTTCACACTCTTTGTCAGACATCTGTTCAATATGTATACTGCAGTTGCTACTGCCTCATCCCAATACTCATTTGACAAATGTTTGGCTATCAACATACTGCGTGCCATTTCCATGAAGGTTCTATTGTTTCTTTATGCGAAAACATTTTGTTCTGGTGTGTATTGCAAGGTAAATTGCCTATAGATGCCATGACCTTTACAAAACTTCTGAAATTATCTAGAAATGTACTCTCCTCCTCTGTCTATTCTTAGACACTTGATGTAAAAACCACTCGGCTTCTCCACAAGGGATTTAAACTACTGAAAATAACCCAATGCGTCATATTTATGCTTTAGGAAATAAATCCATGTTTTTCTTGAGAAATCGTTCATGAATGTTAAAAATTAAGTACTACCTCCTATTGACGAAGTTTGCATTAGTCCACAAATTTCTAAATGTACAATTTCCAGTGGAGATTTTTCTCTGTAAGACTTTCCATCTGAAATGATTCTCTGTGTTGCTTGCCAAATATGCAGCCTTCACATGTCCTTTCTGGTTTTTCAATCAATGAAAAACCTTTTACCTTATCCTTTGTGTGTAGAAGCTTCAAACCTCCAAAGTTCAAATGTTCAAATCTGAAATATCATAACTAGGAATCATCATGTTTCAGATTGGAATGTTTCCTTCATCTCTGTTTGATTTTCTACTTTATTGATAATGTGCACACTATTTTCTTCATTAGAACTGCTCACAGGGTAAAATCATGAAGATGGGTAACACTTTTGTTTGTTTTATGAAATTTTTTTATTTTATTTTAACAGGTTCTTCAACTTCTGGTAAACACAAGTATTTTTTTTTATTTATAATTTTACTTTACTATAAATACTAAACTTGTGAAGATTTTTGTTAGCTTTCTACTCACTATTTTTCAAAAAAAAATTCTTGAGATCTGATATGTCAATTTGGCAATTGTTTGACAATATGTTCCTTAAAAATGAAGGGAAAGATAATCAGTTATTTCCCCCCCCCAACAATGTATCCATTATTAAACTTTTGTTTTTGACAAATGAAATAAACTGCAACAATCTACATAGACTTTATTTTGTGATGACTATATTTTTTAATCTAATGGTTGAATATTATAATTTCTAGAATTTTTTTAAGTTGGCCAATCCGAAAAAGTTACATATTTTAAACACATGTTTTCCCCCACCATGTATCTATCTTAATTTTTAATTAAAATAACCTTTTGAAGAGAACAATTTAAGGATTATGAATAAAAATTTTCCATAATTTTCCACTGTGTATTTTTAGAGATATGGATTTTGCATTTCACTGAATCATAATCTCACCTAAAAATATTATGCAATGATTTTTTTTATAAAATTAAAGAAAATTAGATAAAAACAATGAAAATGAAAACAAATTATGTCCTATGAAAGTAGATTCAGTTTTAAAAATGTTGGTATCAATTTCGAAACTAAATTATGAGTATTTGTAGGAGTTTTCTACCTCCAAAGATCAAGTAAGATGGAGAGAATTTGCAGTTTCCTTCAAACAGTCTCATTTTCAGGTTTTCAGCCGAAATATTCTTTTGGTCGAAACCTAGTTTTTAACAGAATCTATAAAAAATAAACCTTTCGGCCGAAATATGCTTACCGTAGGAAAAAAATTCATCCGAAAAATATTGTACATGAATTTCGAGGGCATCGTTCAATTTGACATGCAAATTTTTGGCCGAAAAATGTTTCGGCCGAAAACATTCATAACAACATTTTTTCGGCCAAAAAAATGCCACTAGGAATTTTGGAAACCCGATTCTCACAAAAGTGTTACCCATCTTCACGATTTTACCCCACACTATTTTCTTCATTTGAACTATGCACACTTTTTGTTGTAAATGCAGTGTCTAACTGCACACTTTTTCCTTTATCAACAGTTTTCACTGTATTCTTCTTCTTAGATGGCTTCAATGCAAATGGGAACATCATGTTACTTTTCATATGTTTTTTTGCAATAAAAAGATTTCTTGGGAATTTATCCATGATCACACAATGATTATATTCCATGTATATCTTGTATCCTTTTTGTAACAGTTTCCATGTACTCATCAGATTATGCTTCAGACCAGAAACATAATATACATCAGACATAACTTTATGTTCTCTTTGTCTGCTTAAAATTTTTATACTTCCTTTTCCTAAGGCAGTGACTTGGATATTTCTTCCAAGTGTAACCTTGGTTTGAACTGACTCATCCAAACTAGAAAACAATTCTATGTTTCCTGTCATGTGGTTACTCCAACTTGAATCTAAGTACCATATGTCACATGGACTTGCTTGAGAAACATTGCATTCAATTGTTGACACTATATTAGGCATTTCTACTGCGCTAGGCACAACTACAATGCACACCATAAACATAGGGCGAGTTTGGTTATTTGCATTGTGTTAATGATCTTGACCTTGCTTGCTCTGATTGTATCGTCTCCACTCATATGCATAATGTCCTTACTTTTTACAATAATGTCATTCAATCATTGATTTGTCAGTTCTCTGACACCTTGACTGGATGGTACTTGGGTTTGGACATCTTCCACCAGTATTTCCAAGATTTCTACTACATCCACTTCTATTAGAACATCTCCCTCTACCTCTAGAGTTAGCTCTCCCCTTTCCTTTTCCACTACTTATAGATTACTGCGTCGAAAAATAATTCTCTAATGAAACACTTGATCTATTCAATCTGTGTTCATGATTGATGAGGGAAGCTTGCAGTTCATCTAGACTAAACCGACTCAAGTCTTTGCTCTCTTCTAGAGTCACAACAAGGGTATCAAACTTAGGAGGAAGACTCCTAAGAACCTTCTCAACAATTTTTTTGTCTTATATGGTTTCACCATGAGACTTCATCTAATTTATCAGTCCAATGATGTGGGTATAGAATGAATATACTGTGTCTGAATATTTCATTGACATTGTTTCAAAATCCCTTCTAAGAATCTACAGTTTTGCAGTCTTTACTTTGTCCATACCCTGATAAGAGGTTTGTAATATGTCCCATTCTTCCTTGTATTTCTTTTATCATGAAACTCTAGGAAGTATGCTCTCATGCATGTCTTGATGTATGTAAAATAATGCATTTCCATTCTTCTTTCTTTGATCTTTCAAGACATCTTTATCAGCTTGTGTGAGAGAATTATATGTTTCTTGATCTATTAGTTCCACTTAGCCATTCTCAACTATTTCTCATACATCTTGACCTCAAAACAAAGCCTTCATGGTCAAATACTACATCTCATAATTCTTTCCTGTAAAAGTGGGAGGTTACATATTTGAGGTAGAAGCCATATTTCACTTTCAACAGAGTTTTTGCTCTCATAAACTTGTTCCGATAGAACCTTCTCTGGTACTAATTTGAAGGGAAGATATGTTGGATAAACAGTGCGACAAGTCTACTCTGCACAACACAATTTTAAATACTGCACATCAAATAGGATACGCGACGGAGTTTTCAATACGAATGTGTAGTACACAGACTACTAAGTTTGTTGCGTGTTGTGAATACACACACTTAATGAAATGATTTATGAATGTGGAATAACACAATGCTATGCTTAGAAAATAAACTCAAAAATAAGATATAAACTTTGTCAATACACAAAAACTTGATATCAATGAACTTCAACATTTTGTACGAAAACAAAATACAATGACAGAGATGAGCTTCGGTTCCAATAACTTCTTCTGTCAACTCTTTAGTTGTTGTAGGTTCTCTCTACCTCTCTTCTTCTTTTGTACGCATCAACTGCTTCTCTTCATCATCATCGACTAACTAAGAGAGTTGGTCTTATATAGGCACTGACTTAGAATTCTTACAAAAGCTAAGACCAACTCAACAATAAAGATTGTCATTAATTAGACTTGCTCTTCAACCACTTACCAGAGCTCAAGAAGATATAAAACGATTCCATTTATAACTTCCTACTTTCCGACTGAATTTTGAGTAAATGTGTGAATTTGCACTTACAGACTATCAGATTGTCTGACTGACATTTTGGCTTACTAACAAGCTGACTGAAAGATAGATCAGTAGAGACATAAAGATCTCACCTACTTGTAATTACAATTTCCAACACATTTGAGAGATTCGAAGAACGAAATAATTATTGTTAACCATGGGATCGGTGACAAGAGTCGTACTTGTACTACTGGGCCTGTAAAATTGAGGAAATTTTGCATAGGAGACTTGGATGACTTGTATGAATGGGCTAGCGATGAAGAAGTGACCAAGTTCATGACATGGGAAGATTTTAAATTCAAAGAGAAGCTGAGGGAGTTGCTGGTGAAGGTGGTGATTCCTCACCCATGGTTGAAGGAAATATGTTTCAAAGGGAAGCCCATTGGCCATGTCATGCACAAGCAAGGAACCAAAGTTCACAACTGTCATGCTGAGATGGGGTACACCATCTCTAGAAAGTACTGGATGATGGGATTCACCAATGAAGCAGTGACAACAACACTAAAAATGGGATTCAAATAATGGTAGGGAGTCAAGAGGATTGAATCTCTTATGATCCCTAAAAACGTGCCATCGACGAGAGTTCTGGAGAAGGTCGAGTTTGTTACATAAGGTTTCCTTCTTAAATATGCCCATGTGAAAGGGACTATTAGAGACTACCTACTCTTTAGCTATGTTGTTTAATTATCCATGAAAATCTGTTTGATTTCCATTGTTGTAATCAATCAAGCATGTTTCATAGTGTATAGCATGCTTTCATGACATGTATACCTAGTCCATTGTCGGCCTGCACATTACATTAATTGGCATGTGATGTAATTTTAGGTGTTTATAAATTCGATCATCTTCACCTCATCATTCAAGCAAGTTGAAAAGTGTTGCTATGTAGGCTAATAGCTCATATTGCTCATTCAAATTACAAATTTCATTTTGAAAAGATAAGCATTTGAGACAGTTGAAGATCGAAAGAATGGAAGCTAACCATAGCATGAGTAACAAGACCAATAGTTGTAGTGTTGGTCGTGTCCAGTTGAGAAGCTTTTGCTTGGAAGACTTGGACTCCTTCTACGAGTGGGCGAGCGATGAAGAAGTGACCAAGTTCATGACATGGGAAACCTTTAAACCCAAGGAGAAGCTGAGGGAATTTTTGGTGAAGGTTGTGATTACTCACCCATGGTTCAAGGAAATATGTTTCAACGACAAGCCTATTAGCCATGTCATGATGAAGCAAGGAACTGATATTCACAGTTTTCGAGCTGAGATGGGGTACGCCATCACCAGAAAGTACTGGATAATAGCCTTCACCACCCAAGCAGTGACAATGGCAGTCAAAATGAGCTTCAAAGGATTGTCGAGACTCAAGAGGATCGAAGCTCTTGTGTTCCCTGGAAACATGGCATCAAAGAGAGTTCTAGAGAAGGTTGGATTTGTGAAGGAAGGTTTCCTTCCTAACTACATCCATGTGAAAGGGATCATTAGAGACTGTCTATTTTTAGCTATGTCGTTTAAATATCCATAACAATCTCAGTCCAACATCCACCCGGACTGGATAATTCTACCATTACATAATAAATGTTAAGTACATTCCATAGTGTTTCAAAGTGACCATGTCTAATAATGTGGATTCCAAAGACTACTAATTAGTAAAGGTGTGAGAATGTGCAATGTTATGGGCCTTTCATGGATTGGATTCCATGTTAAAGATGTCCATTTTAATTGCCACAAATTCTGAGGTTCTTTGTGCTTATCAACAAATTCTATAATTTTGTTTTATATATGCGATTCATTCTACTGAAGGTAAACAGAATCTCCAAACATACTTTTCTACATATATTAAATCTAAGGTTCTTTCTGCTTGTTTACAAATTCTCTAATTTTGTTTTATGTGTCTGATTGATAGAAATAATGTTTATTATTAACGTTGTTTGAATCATTGATTTTGAATTATTCGTGTAAATGAATAGTCGAAACATTCTACTCAGATGTATATTCTCATCTTCGAATTTATTAAAACAATAATGAAAATTATTAAAGTTTAATTTCAATATAAATATAATGATAACTATTTTATTGTTCATTTAAAGTGAAATATAGTATTTTAAATGACTTTTTATTGTATCTAGAGAAGTGCCCTATAGCTTAATATGGGGACGTACTTACATATTTATATAACAACATATAAATTGAAATTTGTATTAAAAAATTTGATCCCTTTTCATATTTCATAGTTCATGGTTTAAGATAGATAAATTTATACTCATTAATTAAAAAATCATTTTATATATATAAAAAATGAAAAAATGTAGTACATTAATAATATATATATAATTACTACATTAATATTAATATTAATATATTCATATTTCATACTAATAAAACAACTATACAATACTTTTAAAGAACTAGGATAATATTATTTAAATATATATTGAAGTATTTAACATAACATTTTGCGTTGTTCGTTTATTAATTTTTCAAATAGACATGCACATGGACTTATGCCTACACCTGTTTACGTATTTTTTTCTTAGTTAATGTGTTTGTTAAGGGGAACCATATTCCTTTTCTTTCTCATCTTTTAAAATATTGGTGGATATCACTATTCCAGAGTTCTTTTTGACAAGCAGTAAGGGTATTTATGTGTCATAAGGAATAGGTTTAAAACATGGGAAGGCGTACATTAAAAATGAGACTTGTCGGAAAGTAGTTAAACAAAATCCTAAACCTCATTTTACCACTTGATTTCAAGGTGTTAGAGCCTTACTTTCCATAGTAGGGACTCATGGAGGACCCATTGGTGCTTCATGTTGAGACACATTGTTATGCCATGGAATTTCCCTAGTTTTGAGGATAGTCACGCCTGAATTGTTTGACAAAGTGCAATCGGTCACTACCCAGCTGCCATGCAACCAACGACCTATCATTGACTGCACTTCTTCTATCTTGTGACTTCCTTTGTAACCTTCTATATTTTATAATTCAATAGGATATCAATGCTATATGAGTTTCTTATCTCATGATATGAGCTTGGTAACTCTCATTCGATTCGAGTTCATTGAGCCCTAGATATCGATAAACCTCTCCTAGCCTCCTCCACCAATATATATAAGGAAGGTATTCCATGGGAAAAAGGAAGGAGAATCAATTGACAGGTACATGCTGCAAGATTTTCAGATGAGCTCTTCCAAGAAATGATTCTTCATTTAATGTTTTTCTTACTTGTGTGAGGGCTTAGGAGGAGCAAGAGAAACGATTCTTGGAGGAATACATCAAGACTCAAGGTAAGACATGTTGATGTATTCATTTTCGATTTCATTTATATATATATATATATATATATATATATATATAGTTTTCCCCTTCCAATTCATATGTATTCTATGTTTAATAATTTTTTGTGTTAGATCTGATCTTTCCTTGATTAGATTGGAATGGATCTAGGATAGATATGAATTTTCCTAAAAAATAAAGAAGGTTTGAACATTGGTATTCGTTTTATCTTATGTGAAGGAAGTAAGTTATGGGAGCTAGATTTGAATCTTCAAAGATGTTATGGATAGGATACATATGGAAAATAGTTGATCTAAAATGTATTCCACTCTATCTTCCTTCTTAAATATGAACTTATCTAGTAAGATCTAGGGATAATTGTGTAGTGGTATATCATGTTGTCTATCTTGGATCAAGGGCACATATAAGGGAGGTATTGCTTATCTGTAGGTCATATTTATCTACAACACATGGACGTTGTCATCATTAATACTTTAGTTAACCCAAAATTCAATACCAACCTTAAACTTGGCTACATTACAAAATTCTCAATTCATCAATCTTGACTCTGAATTCAAAAATCTTGATTCTCAATTCATCAACCTTGATTGTAAGCATGTAATACAAAGCTAAATGTTAATCATGTACCAAATAACTTAGCTCAATAATTTTTTTTAAACCACATGATATCATGATATAATTGAAATCCTAATCTATGCACGTGAAGAAAATATTTTGGGCTATCTTTGGTAGTATACAAATATCATGGTATGTAAACAAGAGTATATAGTAATACATCCTTTCAAGGTTAAAAGGTAAATCAAAACATGTTAAAAACTCAGCCCAATAATTTCTTTTAAACCACATGATATCATGATATAATTTAAATCATAAGCTATGCATGTGAAAAAAATATTTTGGGCTATCTTTAATAGTATACAACTATCATGATATGCAAACAACAGTATAAAGGCATACAACATTTCAAGGTTATAAGGTAAATCGAAAATGGTTAAAGTCAATAAAAAAGGCTGACCAAGATGGATATACCACTCTCCATCCTTTCAAGGTTAGAAGGTAAATCAACAATTGTTAAAGTCAATAAGAAAGGTTGGCCAAGATGGCTATGCCACTCTCCACTTGTTGCAATATCTTGTACAAGTTCTATAAATACATATGTATCATAATCCAACCAATAGTTCACAAGGAAAACATTATATGTACAAAAAAAACCACCCATACTATTTTTTTCATGGGATATTCCATTTCATTCAAGGGATATTCCCTCATAGAGGGGTATTCAACGAATGAACTAACCAATATATAATACCAACCAATAACATAAATGTCTTTTAAAACAATTTGGGTATTCCCTATCTAACCCATCATGGCTAGCACTCGACACCATCAAGGGTCATGTTTCTCGGATCGGGGGTGTGCGCAGTCTACTTTGTGCAACACAATTTCAAATATTGTGCACGAAACAGGCTACGCGACAAAGTTCTCAAGACCACTACGCAGTGCACAGACTGTTCATTTTGATGCGTGCTCTGAATACACACACTTAATGAAATGATTTATGAATGCATAATAGTACAGTGATATGCTTAGCACATAAACTCATAAATAAGATAGAAAATTGCCAATACACAAAATGCTTGATATTAATGAACTTTGGCACAGTGCGTGTGATTACAGAATACAATACTAAGATGAGCTTCGGCTCCAATGACTTCTTCTACTGACTTTACAGACACAAATCATGTGCTCAAACTTCTTACACTCCTTAGTTGTTGTTGGTTATTGGTTGTTCTCTCTACCTCTCTTTCATGAGCTGCTTCTCAACTCTGCACTACCATCTGCATCATATTCATACTAACTAAAGACTCGGACTTAAATAGACTATGACTGAGACTTCCTACAGAAGCTAACATCGAATCAACATTAAACACTACCATAAACTTGACCAACACTTCAACTACTTAACTGAACTCGAGAAGATAGAGATTGACTTCATTTATAGCTTCATCGTTGGTCGACTGACTTTAGAGTAATCATGAAACTTTTCACTTACATACTATCAGAATGACTGAATGAAAATTTGGCTACTGACATATTGACTGATAGACAAATCAGAGGAGATGTGAAGATCTCACTGACTTGTATTTACTATTTCCAACACTCCCCCTTAATTATATGTAAGTGGGATTACAAAATAAAATTACAAAAAAAATTGAGTTTACAATTTTATTGTCACTCATCTGTTACTGCACAGACTCCCAGACTACTGTGTAGATGATGAAATGTATCTCTTGTTAAATCCTTTGTAAAATGTTATGTGACTTGTTCTTTTGAACTACAAAATTTTAAACAGATCTCTTTGTTATTCACCAATTCTCTGATGAAATGATATCGTGTATCAATACTCTTGGTTTTCTTGTTAAACACATGACTCTTTGATAACATGACGGTTGAATTGTTGTCACATAATACTGTTATTGGTTCCTGTTGTTCTTGCAACAAATTGTTTAACATTATTCTCATCAAAATTGCTTGACAAGCTGCACTTGTAGATGTGACATACTTTGATTTTGTTGAAGAAAGAGTCACAATGGGTTGCTTCCTTTATTCCCATGATACCATACATCTTCCAAAATGAAATGTGTACCCATAGGTACTTTTCCTATCATCTATGTTGCCTCCACAATCACTGTCATTCTATCGGAAGAGTCTGAAATCTTCTGAAGTGGAGTACTTGATGCCAAAAATTTTTGTTCCATTCACATATCTCAGGATTCTATTCCTTCCTTCCAATGTGGTTCTTTTGTAGTTTCCATGAACATTGAAATTAAGATCACTCCATACATACTATCAGGTCTTGTCGTTGTGAGATACATAAGACTACCTAACAGTATTTTAAATAGTGTGGGACCCACCTTGGACTCTTTATCTTCCTTTCTTAACTTCAATATTGTTATGATAGGTGTTGGTGCTTCTTTTGAATTCATCATATTGAATCTTTTAAATATTTCATGCACATACTTAGACCGTGAGATAAATATAATAGTTTTGGACTGGTGCACTTCTATTCCAAAAAAATATATCATAATCCCTAAATCAGTCATTTCAAATTCATCCTTCATGATTGAATTGAATTATTATATGCCAAAGTCAACTGAACATATCAAATCATCCACATATAAACAAACAATTATCATATTACCTTGATGATTTTATTTTATGTATAGTGTTGGCTCACTTTCACTTCTCTGAAATCCATTATGTCTGAGATGGGAATCTATGCGACTGCACCAAGCTCTCGGAGCTTGTTTTAACCCATACAGTTCTTTCTTCAATATGTAAACTTTGTTTTCTTGTCCTGGAACCTCATAACCTTGTTGTTGTTCCACATATAATTTTTCTTCTAGATTTCCATTCAAAAATGATGACTTTACATCCATCTGATAAACTTGCCACTTGTACTGCACGGAAATTGCTAACACTATTTTGAATGTGTCCATGCACGCAACTGGTGCAAATGTTTCAATGAAATCAATTCCAGGTTGTTTTGTAAAGTCTCTTGCAACTAACCTTGCCTTTCACTTTTGTACTTTTCCTTCTACAACTTGCTTGGTTTTATAAATCCATTTGACACTTATGACATCCTTGTCATCAGGTACATATACCAATTTCCATGTTTGATTGCTCTCTATGCATCTGATTTATTCATCCATGGCTTATGCCCATACATCCTCTTTGACAACTTCTTCAAAGGTTAATTGATCCTTTATTTGTGAAAACAAGGCAAAAATAGAAAATGAATTTGTTGCGTCTTCATTATAGATGTCACGTAGACTTCTTGTCTTTCTTTGTAATAGACTTGCTAAAGTTGGATATGGAGATGTAGAACTACTCAGATTTCTTGTTGTTGTTTGTTGCGCTCTAGGTGTAGATTACGCACTTGTTGTTCTTACTGGAGTACTCCGCGTTGCATTTTGCGTCGTAATTCCAGGTGTAGAAGGGAATGTTCATTGAATTGTATACGTTGTTTGTAAAACCTCATCTTCAGTGTCATCATGCTCAATTGCATCAATAATCTTGAGTGTCTTTGCTATGGTTTTATCTCATGCTTCATTCTCTACGAACTGAACATCGCAGTTGATTATAACTTTTCTTGCGACATGGTCATACAACTTGTAACCTTTGGTTTCTTCAGAATACCCAACAAATAAACATTTTTGTCCTTTTTTGTCCAATTTCCTTCTTATCTCTTCTAGAATATGTGTGTATGCGATGCAACCAAAAAAAGTTAAGTGCGCCACATTGTTCTTTGATCCTGTTTAGGCTTCCTAAGGAACTTCGTTCTTCACACTCTTTGTCAGACATATTTTACAGATGTATACTGCAGTTGCTACTGCCTCATCCCAATACTCATTTGACAAATGTTTGGTTGTCACCGTACTGTGCTTCATTTCCATGATGGTTCTATTCTTTCTCTCTACAACACCATTTGTCTATGGTGTGTATCATGCGTTAAATTGCTAGTAGATGCCATGAACTTTACAAAAGTTCTAAAATTCTCTTGACATGTATTATCCTCTATCCATTCTTAGACACTTGATGTAATAACCACTTTGTTTCTCCACAAGTGATTTAAACTGTTGAAAACAACCCAATGTATCAGATTTATGATTTAGGAAATAAATCCATGTCTTTCTTGAGAAATCATCAATAAATGTTAGAAAATAAGCACTGCCTCTTATTGATGGAGTTGAGATTGGTTCAAAAATATTTGAATGCACTATTTCTAGTGGAGATTTTTCTCTATAAGACTTCCCAACTGGAAATGATTCTCTATGTTGCTTGCCAAATATGCAGCCTTCACATCTACTTTCTAGTTTTTCAATCAATGGAAAAGATTTTACCATATCTTTTGTGTGTAGCAGCTTCAGACCTCCAAAGTTCAAATGTCCAAATCTGAAATTCCATAATGAGGAATCGTCCTATATTTCATATTGGATTGGTGCCTTCATCTCTGCATCATTTTCTCCTTTCTTGATTATGTGCACACTATTTTCCTCATTAGTATTGCACACATTTTCTACTATAAATACAGTGTTGAACTACACACTTTTTTCTTTACCAATAGTTAGCGCTATATTCTTCCTCTTGGCTTGCTTCAATTTCAATGGGAACATCTTGTTACTTGTCATATGTATTTTTTTCAATAAGTAGATTTCTTTGGCATTTATCCAT
>SNQJ01S0014463.1:50379-61210 GCA_010110895.2 Picea sitchensis | reverse complement strand
CAGTAAGACTGTTGAGGTTACATTATATTTAACACTCCCTCTTAAACTTAACAGTTACAAACATCAGCACTAATGATGCCCAAGTGTTGTTTCTGAAAATCAAAAATGGATTTTCCCAGTGGCTTTGTGAAGATATCTGCAGGTTGATCTCGAGAGCCACAAAATTGAAGTGCAATTTCACCATTATTGACTAGCTCGCGGATGAAGTGAAAGCGAGTGTCAATGTGTTTGTTTTTCTTGTGAAACACATGATTTTTGGATAAAGCAATTGTTGAGGTGTTGTCACAGAAGATAGGAGTTGGATCTTTTTCTGTATGTGACATATCTTTCAATATTCTTCTCAGCCACACAGCTTGACAGGAAGCTGAGGTAGCTCTAACATACTCTGCCTCTGCAGAAGATATTGATACAATTGGTTGCTTCTTTGATGCCCATGAAATCCAGTTCGTGCCCAAGTGAAAAACATCTCCTGAGGTGTTTTTCCTGTCATCTAGGCTGCCTGCAAAATCATTGTCTATGTAACCAAAGAGATGATGATCATCAGATTTAGTGTACCATAATCCAAAATTGAGAGTTCCTGCAACATATCTCAGAATTGTTTTCCCCATCTTCCAGTGAGAATCTTTGAGGGATTCCATGAATCTGGAAACAAGGTTGGCTGCATACATAATATCAGGCCTAGTTGTTGTAAGATACAACAAACTGCCTACTAAACTTTTGTACAGGGTAGGGTCCACTACAGGGCCTTCATCCTTTTTGCTCAATTTTGTGCCTAGGGGTATAGGGGTTTCTGCTAGATTGCATTCTTCCATGCAAAATCTTTTGATGATGTTTGTTGCATACTTTTTCTGTCAAACAAAAATTCCTTTGGTTGATTGATCAACCTCAATCCCCAAAAAATATTTCATTGCCAAGGTCTGTCATCTCAAACTCAGATCGCATGGCATGTTTAAAATTGATTAATTCAAGATTTTCAGTATATATCATGTCATCAACATATAAACATACAATCAAAATTTTACCGTGCTGATCTATTTTGGTGTAAAGAGTTGGCTCATTTTGGCTTCTGCTGAAACCACTCTTGATCAGGTAAATGTCAATTCTGTTGTACCAAGCTCTTGGAGCTTCCTTTAAGCCATACAAGGCTTTCTTCAATCGATATACTTTGGTTGGCTGCTCTTAGACTTCAAATCCAGGTGGTTGATCAACATAAACTTCTTCTTCTAAGAAACCATTCAGGAAAGCTGACTTGACATCCATCTGGTATACTTTCCATTTGTGTTGGGATGCTATGGCCAATAGAGTCCTTACAGTGTCTAATCTTGCTACTGGAGAAAAAGTTTCACCATAATCAGTACCTGGTTGTTGTGAGAATCATTGGGCAACAAGTCTTGCCTTGTGTTTTTCAATCTGCCCTTTTTCATTGAGTTTAGTTTTGTAAATCCACTTGACACCAATACTCTTCTTGTGTCTGGGCAAATCAACAAGATCCCATGTCTTGTTCTTCTCAATGGAGTCAATTTCTTGGTTCATGGCTTGAACCCAATGTGGCTCCTTAGTTGCTTATTTAAAAGATGTGGGTTGGCATGACATTAATGCGAAAAGATTGTGTTTCTCAATGTCATCCAACTACTGATGGATTTCTCTCAAACTTCGAGTTCTCTGATTATGAAGTTCATAGGATGAGTCTCTGCTTGAAGTTGAGTTATCCTGAGAATTTTTAGGTCGTCCTTGTACCTGCAATCTTGGAAGAGCAGGTTGAGGTATTGGTTGTCCTAAATTTTCTGTATTTTCAGAACTGAGCAGCAATGTATTTTGACTGTCCATTTGTTGATTTTCGAATTTATTCCAGAGTTGATTTTCCAGAAATTTTACATCTCTGCTGAGAATTAGTTTCTTTGAGATAGGGTTGTAAAGTCTATAAGCTTTAGATGTTTCACTATATCCAGTGAAGATACATTTCTCACTTCTATCATCCAATTTCTTTTTTAATTCGGAAGGTATGTGAGTGTATGCTATGCATATGAATGTCCTTAGATGCGAAACATTTAGCTTTGTCCCACTCCATGCTTCTTGAGGGACTTTCATCTTTAGACTTGTGGTTGGAGATCGATTCAAGAGATAAGCTGAGCATGCTACTGCTTCAGCCCAAAAAGTATTTGACAAGCATTTCTCTTTGAGAAGGCTTCTTTCCATGTTAATTATTGTCTGATTCTTCCTTTCAGCCACTCCATTCTGTTGTGGAGTATACCTGGCTGTAGTTTGCATGATAATGCCTTGTGATTTGTAGAAATTTGCAAATTCATTGGAGTTGTATTCTCCTCCTCCATCTAACCTGAGAAATTTTATGTATTTGCCACTCTGTTTTTCAGCTTCTGCTTTGAATTTTTTGAATTTTGCAAAAAATTCAGACTTGTGTCTAAGAAAATAGATCCAAATTTTCCTGCTAAAATCATCAATAAATATTAGAAAATAAAAGCTAACACCTATTGACTTTGTTTGCATTGGTCCACATAGGTCAGTGTGAACAAGTTCGCGATGTTGTTTGGCTTGAGTGGAGGACTGTGGAAAACTAGTTATCTTATGTTTTCCAAGTATGCAAGATTCACATGGGGAGTATTGGTCTTTGAAGATAGGGAGACCTTTGACCATGGAGTGCTTATGTAGAAGACTTGGACTCTAAAAGGGTAGATGTCCAAATCTTGTATGCCAAACCATAGTTTCTTTGGTTGTGGTTGCACTTTGTGCATATGGTTGGATCAGATTTGTAGTTCTGAGGGTAAGGGGGAACATCCTATTCTGTGTCATGTGGATTTCTGAAATGAATTTTCTGTTGGGGGTTTTATCATAAATCCTACAAGATACTCCCTCAAAAGGTACCTTATAGCCATGTTCAATGAGTTGTCCTACACTTAGCAGATTATGTTTCAGATCTGGAACATGATAAACATTGTTTATGTCCTTCTTTACATTTTGTTTAGTAAGAATAGGTACAGTTCATTTTCCTTGAACTTTGACTAAGGAATMATTTCCAAGTGTAATATCAGATGAAATTGAAGAATCAATGCATGAAAGTAAATCTTTGTTACCTATCATGTGATTGCTGCAACCACTATCTAGCAATCAGAGATTTTTGCGTTGTTCTTCAGTCTTGTGGCATGAAAGAAACATACCTCTTGAGGTTTCTCCCGTATGATTTGAAACATCTGCTCTATCTGAGAGATGATCTACTTGCTTCTTCCTGCATTCAGATTCATAGTGCCCATACTTTTTTCAGTAATAGCATTGTATGATTGATTTGTCATTTGATCTTCTCCCTTTGCCTCTTTGAGGCTCGAAAGTCTTATTATGGTGTTGTTGTCTGTTACCTCCACTTGAGTGTTGGTTACTTGTAGTGCTCCCTCATCCTTGGTGACATCTTCCTCTTCCTCTGCCTCTCTCTCTTCTGAAAGGAAATTGAGTTTTGAAGGCATTGGCGATTGACTCATCTGTGAGATGCAGTCTGGTCTCATGTGTCACCAGGGAACCAATTAGTTCATCTGTTGAAAAATGTGACAAATCCTTGGATTCAAGGATTGTTGTAACAACCATTTTGAATTTATTTGGTAAACTTTTAAGGAATTTCTCAACAATGCATTGATCAGTGATGGCTTCACCAGTCAATCTGATCTGGTTCACGATTCCCATGACTCTGGTCATAAACTAATCCACATTTTCAGACTCTGTCATTCTTAAAGTCTCGAATTGTGTCCTCAAGGTCTGCAGTTTGAATGTTTTGACCTTGTCATTTCCTTAGTAGGCCGATTTAAGGATGTCCCAGGCTTGTTTTGAAGTACCAATGCCTGTGATTTTTGAGAAAATCGAGTCATCCACTGAATTTTGAATCCAAAATTTGGCTTTATTCTCTCTGTTCCTCTGAGTTGCCTAAGCAGTTCTCTATTGGTTTGTCATGGCTGCTGGATCTGGTTCCACATATCCAAGATCCACTGGATCCCAACACTCTTGTGCTTGCAAGAATGATTTCATTCGAAGAGACCAAAACTCATAGTTCTTTCCAAGAAGAATCGGACCTTGAGTTGGTCCTAAATTGCTAGACGTGGCCATCTTTAAAGAATATTAACAGAACAGAGAAAAAATTGTTGGAAAATTTCATGTTTCCCTGTTTCCTGGGCGTAAAACCAGGTCTTCTAATTTCTTATAGTGACTTCGGAACTTCGTGATTCAGGATTTCGGGTTTCACGACTTCGGGAACCCTGATATTGAGCGCCTCTGACTCATTGATTCCCCAATCTCTGAATTACCGAAATGTCAAATTGGCTTCAAAGATCAACGATTCTCATTGAATTGAGATCAATGACTCAGATTATTTCAGAATTTCATGTATCGCAAGTTCACGAGACTCTCGCCTCTGATTTCCCAGTAGCCAAAATCACGATGGCGCTTGAATCGACGGTCCAGATCCTCTTATGATCTGATGGTCCAGATCCTTTCGAGATTTCGCGAATTGGTATTTCACGACTCTTGGACTCTCGTCATAATATTCTCCAAACCCCAAACTCTGAAATGCCAAAATTTTGAAGGTGCTTGGATCTGTTGCCACCTATCCTCTGAGATGGATGGTCTTGATTCTCTCGCGAAATATTTTTTCCCAGTATTCACCTTTGTTCTCCCGGTGCCAAACAAAAATGTCGATGGCTTTCGGATCTTCGCCACCTATCACTCCAGATCCAATGGTTGGAGTGATTTCATGATTTTGGGATTTCGCGTATCGGGGTATGGAGTGCAGTCTCCTCTACTCGTCCAACTCCTGATTCTCGAATTCGCAATAGCTTCAAATCGACAGCACACGATCTTTCTTGATCCAACGGTTCAGATCAATTTGTGATTTCGTGATTTGTGAATTCTCATGATAGTGTTCTCTTACCTTTACTCCTTGCGAGTTAGTAAAATGATGAGATCTCACCACGTGTCCTCTTTGATGGATGGTCCCAATGATTTCGAGATTTCGTGACCTCGTAAGTCATATTTTCTCCTGTGCGCTCCAAAGGACTAAACCTCGTGCACTTTCTCCCAGATCCGACAGCTATCGGTCCTCTGTGCTAAATCTGAACGGCTGAAAATCTTTTGCCTCTTTTGCGCGCTTCATGTCCTTTCTAAACTCGATTAACGCCTCGGATCTGTTAGCAGAACCGATCTTACAACTTCGTCTGCTTCCTTTTCTTCTTTAGCGTGTTCTTTGTTGTTCTTGCAAAAAGTTTCTCCTGAAGCAGGAAATCCGTGAATCTTTCACGAATTGAAAGACTTTCAAGAATTCTTTAAATCTTTCTGCCTTCTGCAAAATTCTTTTCACGAGTTTGTGAGAATTTTTCGAATTCTTTAAACGTTTCTGCCTTCTGCAGCTCTGACTCCTCAATCTTTTGAGCATATTGCTCTCTGCTTCCTCGTGCATGATTTCTGCTACAATCTTTTGAGCGGAGGGCGGACTATGGATTTCTCTCCAGACCTTGTAATCTTGCAGTCTATGCTCTCGTGAATAGTGTAATCTCTGTGTTGTTGAGGATCGGGTTTCTCTCCAGACCGTGTGAAGAGGGTTACTATTGAAGCTCTGATACCATGATAAAATGAGAAGCAAGAAGTACAGAGAAAAGAATAGAGCAAAAAACAGTATTGACTATATTAGGAATATATGGAAAAAGAGTACAAATGAAAAGAGTAAAAAGAGTACATGAGCAAAGGGAAAATAACTGAGCTAAATAGGCTCAAGAAAATCAAGAAATGATAGTAGAGTTGGCCATGACAGCTAGCAGTGTACAGTAAGACTGTTGAGGTTACATTGTATTTAACATAGCAGGCTTGCATGATCCTAATGTTACTTGATAAATATTAAGTACATTCTGATGGTGTGAAGATCGGAATGGTATAGATTTTGATCGACTTATGATCATGTTAATATCCATTTTCATTGTCACCAAAATTTGATATCCATTTTCATTGCCACCAAATAAAATTTTGTTTCAAATACCTTAATGAATAAAAAAAATCATTTCTTAAATAAAATCCTAAAGAAGCGACAGTGGTAACTGATCTAGAAGAAGATTGAAATTGTATTCGATGCGAATATAGATTCATCTTAATCGTTAATACGGTTGTTATAAATATTTTTCTTAAAACTCTTTTTGGCCAGACCAGACCTATGATATAAGGAAACATTAATTTTACAAGCGAAAGAAGTCTCTCGCAAAGGAAATTCTAGGGTTTTCTGTGAAACTGTTCTTTAGACCCAAAAAAAGATAAATGCTTTGAAGAAGAAGCACTGAGGTTACACTGCATTACTCATTCTACAATGCAGTGGACTCCCGAATTTCTTTGAGCAAATGAAAAATGAGAAAATAACAATGTCATTCAATTAAGTGTGAAATAAATTAGTAGATAAATGCCTTTACGTGCCAGTTATCTTGGCTCTTTTTGTTAATTTTATGTACATCTCTTTAAGAAAAAGTCTTTTTGAAAAAAATGATTTTTGATGATTTTTTTTTGGAAATATTTGTTTTAAATTTGACAAAAAAATGTTAGATCAGTAGATTTGAGTGTTTAAAAAAAAATTCCAACATGCTAAATCTATTTCTAAATTCAAAAATATATTTTAAATAACTAAAAAAAATAATTTATTACAGATCTATATTATCTAATTAAAAAAAACCATTTCTTAAAACAAATTAAACAAGACATAACCCAAATCTACAAGCTCAATATGGAATATAAAGATGCTTTTTCTTTTGCGTTTGGAAGATATATGTATAAGCTCAATATGGAATATAAAGATGCTTTTCCTTTTGAGTTTCGCAGATATATGTGGACGAAAATGAATATGCCTTTCTATTAGAAATAGCTGCACAAGTGAATTCCAAACCAGGTACATACGTTTCATTTGCGTAGAGATAAATATTGGAATCTTTGATATAGCTACCATTTCAGTCTCCATAAGATATTTTTAGATTCTCAATATGAAACACATGCTTGGTTTGGAATTCACTCATGCAGTTATTTATTAGGGAAAAGGGCCTATTCTGTTACATCATTCCTCTTTCTTTTTATAACCGAGTGCTTGAGAGATTCCAATTTGCTAGATTACTGCGTCGAAATTGACTTAAATACTGTGTAAAACTCAGTGTTCGATGATAAGAAGGAAATCATTGCCGGCCTCCGCACTACATTAAGTGGCATGTGATGTACATTTGGGTGATAAATTCTTCCATCTTCATGACATAATTCGTCTAACTCTAGTAGCTTTGCAGTACTGCAAACTTATAGTTCATACTTTTCATTCAAATTACAGATTTCATTGTGAAAAATTGAGTGATAGTTGACCATTTTGAAGGGAAGATCCACAATGTGTGCAGTCTACTCTATGCAAATTAGTTTTAAATATTGTTCATCAAATGTGGAATAACACAGTGCTATGCTTAGTACATAAACTTAGAAATAAGACAAACTTTGTCAATACACAAAAATGTGATATTAATGAATTTTTGCGTTGTGCGTGAACACAAAATACAACTCTTAAGTTGTTGTTGACTCTTAAGTTGTTGTTGGTGCTCTCTACCTCTCTGCTTATTCTCTAGGAATCCACTTCTTCTCTTCAGCATCATCGACTAACTAAGAGACTCAGACTTATATAGGCATTTACTTAGACTTCCAATAGAAGCTAAGACCGACTCAACAATAAAGAGTGTCATTAATTCGACTAACTCTTCAACCACTTAACGGAGCTTGAGAAGATAGAAATCAGCTCCATTTATAACTACCTACTTGTCGACTGACTTTTGAGTAAATGTGCGACTTTGCATTTACAGATTGTGAAACTGTTTGACTGACATTTCAACTTACTGCACGTTTACTGAGAGATAGATCGACGGAGACATAAATATCTCACCAACTTGTAATAAAAATTTCCAACACTACCCCTTAATTATAAGTAGGTGGGACTACAAAAGAAAATTACATCAAGAATTTGAGTTTTTCATTTTAGTGTCACTCATCTGTTACTGCCCAGATGCTGAAATGCATCTCTTGCTAAAGCCTTTGTAAAAATGTCTACAATTTGTTCTTTTGACCTGCAAAATTCTAAATAGATCTCTTTGTTATTCACCAATTCTCTCATGAAATGATACCTTGTATCAATGTGCTTGGTTTTATTGTGAAACACATGATTCTTTGATAACATGATGGTTGAGTTGTTGTCAAAGAATAATGTTATTGGTTCATGTTGTTCCTACAAAAAATATTTTAGCATCCTTCTCATCCATATTGCTTGACAAATTATTCTTGTAGTTGTGACGTACTCTTCTTCTACTGAAGAAAGTGTCACTATGGTTTGCTTCCTTGATTCCCATGATACCATCCCTGTTCCAAAATAAAATGTGTACCCAGAGGTACTTTTTTTGTCATCTATGCTTCCTCCACAATTACTGTCAGTGTATCCAACGAATCTAAAATCTCTTGAAGTGGAGTACTTAATGCCAAAATATTTTGTTCCATTCACACATCCCATGATTCTCTTTCCTTCCTTCCAATGTGATTATTTTGAAGTCTCCATGAACCTTGAAATTAGGCTCACTCCATACATAATGTCAGGTCTTGTCGTTGTTAGATACATAAGACTGCCTACCAGCCTTTTAAATAGTGTAGGATCCACCTTGGACCCTTTATTTTCCTTTCTTAACTTCAATCCTGTTATGACAGGTGTTGGTGTTGCTTTTGAATTCACCATATTGAATCTTTTCAATATTTCATGCGCATGCTTGGACTGTGAGAAAAATATGTTATTTTGGGATTGGTGCATTTCTATTCTCAAAAAATATCTCATAAGCCCCAAATCAGTCATTTCAAATTCATCCTTCATAACTTTCTTGAATTATTCTATGCCAAAATCACCTGTAAATATCAAATCATCAACATATAAATAAACAATTAACACATTACCTTGCTGATTTGATTTGATGTACAATGTTGGCTCATTTTCACTTCTCTGAAATCCATTTTGTGTGAGATAGGAATCTATGTGACTGTACCAAGATCTCATAGCTTGCTTTAATCCATACAGTGATTTCTTCAATCTGTACACCTTGTCTGCTTGTCCTGGAACCTCATAACCTTGTGGTTGTTCCACATATACTTCTTCTTCTAAGTTTCCATTCAATAATGTTGAATTTACATCCATCGGATAAACAAACCATTTGTACTGCACGAAAATAGATAACACGGTTCTGACTGTGTTCATGCACGCCATTGGTGCAAATGTTTCATTGTAATCAATTGCAGGTTGTTGTGTAAAGTCTCTTGCAACTAACCATGCCTCGTGCTTCTATATATTTCCTTTTGCATCTTTCTTGGTTTTATAAATCCACTTGACACTTATAACATCCTTGTCTTCAGGTACATCAACCAAATTCCATGTTTGATTGTTCTCTATGCATCTGATTTCTTCATCCATGGTGTGTGTCCATACATCCTCTTTAACAGCTTCTTTAAAGGTTAATGGATCATCTACTTGTGAAAATAGAGAAAAAAAATGAAAATTAATTTGTTGCGTCTTCATTATAGATGTTGCACAGACTTCTTGTCTTTCTTGGTAACAAACTTTATAAAGTTGGATCTGGAGATGTAGAACTGCTTGGACTACTTGTTGGTGTTTGTTGCGCTCTTTGTGTAGACTGTGCACCTACTATTCTTACTGGAGTATTTTTTGTGGTAATTGTGTCGCAGTTCCATATGTAGATGGAACTACACACTGACTTGTGCATGGTGTTTAAACCACTTCATATTCGGTATCATCATGCTCCATTGTGTCAATAATTTTTACCTTCTTTGTTATGCTTCCATCCCATGCTTCATTCTCCATGAACTGAACATCACGATTGATTATGAATTTTCTTGCGACAGGATCATACAACTTGTATCCTTTTGTTTCTTCAGAATACCCAACAAATATGCATTGATGTCCTTTGTTGTCCAACTTCCTTCTCATTTCATATGGAACATGTGCATATGCGACACAACCAAAAAATGTTAAGTACGCCATATTATTCTTTGAACCTTTCCAGGCTTCCCGAGGAACTCTATTCTCCACACTCTTTGCTATACATTTGTTCAATATCTATACTTCATTTTATACTACGTCAACCCAATACTCATTTGACAGTTTTTGGTTGTCAACATATTGCGCGTCATTTCCATGATGGTTTTGTTCTTTCTTTTTGTGACACCATTTTGTCATGGTGTGTATCGCGCAGTAAATTTCCTATAGATGCCACAAACTTTACAAAATTTCTGAAATTATCTTGAAATGTATTCTCCTCCTCTGTATGTTCTTAAACACTTGATGTAAAAACCATTATGTGTTGGAAGATTGGTTGTTGTCATTGATGTCAACCCTAGTCATGGGTTTTGGACCACAATATTGATGAAGGTATTTGAACATGAAGGAAAATGCACATGCAGATACAACACCCATGAATGGATAGTATACATCATGTTGTTTCCGGTGGTATGTGGCACGTCACATGGATCCTCATGGTTGAGGAGAAATGAATTTTTGAAGATGACAAAGTGAATTGAAGAAGGAAATACATGTAGGCCTTGAAGATAATTAAAGAAAATAATTACAAAATAAGAAAGTGTCAGGTCAGCCCTACTGTTAAAAGGAAGTGACATAAATGGTATAAATACATATCATTATACATTCATTTGATACACAAGTCCAATTTCAGAGGAAATCGGAAGTAAAGAAGGTCGGATTTCAATGGAGGATGAAGTGTTTTGGTGATGTGTT
>SNQJ01S0014463.1:28138-38654 GCA_010110895.2 Picea sitchensis | reverse complement strand
CAGTGTTGAACTACACACTTTTTTCTTTACCAATAGTTAGCGCTATATTCTTCCTCTTGGCTTGCTTCAATTTCAATGGGAACATCTTGTTACTTGTCATATGTATTTTTTTCAATAAGTAGATTTCTTTGGCATTTATCCATGATAACATAGTGATTATATTCCATGTAGATTTTGTATCATTTTTCTAACAGATGTCCTGTGCTCATCAGATTATGCTTCAGACTAGAAACACAATATACATGAGACATAAATTTATGTTCTCCTTACTTTGTTAAAATGTCTATACTGCCTTTGCCTAAGATAATGACTTGGATATCTGTTCCAAGTGTAACCTTGGTTTGGATTGACTCATCCAAACTAGAAAACAATTCTATGTTTCATGTCATGTGGTTACTGCAACTTGAATCTAAATACCATATGTCACAAGGACTTACTTAAGAAACAATGCATTCAATTGGTGAAACTATATTAGGCATTTTTGCAGTGCGTTCCATAAACATAGGGCAAGTTTGGTTATTTGTGTTATTTGATGGATCTTGACTTTGCTTGTTTTGATTATACTGTCTCTGTCTTCACTCATATGCATAATGTCCATACTTTTTACACTAATGGCATTGAATCTTTGATTTTTAAGTTCTCTGACCATTTGGATGACTGGTACTTGGGTTTTGACCTCTTCCACCAGTATTTCCAGGACTGTTACTACATCCACCTCTGACAAAACTTTTTTCTCTGCTTCTAGAGTTAGCTCCCCCCCTTCCTCTTCCACGATTTATAAATGAGTGCGTGGAAAATGCATTCTCTAATGACATACTTGTCTTGTTAAATTTGTGTTCATGAGTAATGAGGGAATCTTGTAGTTCATCTAAACTAAACTGACTCAAATCTTTGCTCTCTTCTAGAGTCACAACAAGAGTATCAAATTTAGGAGGAAGACTCCTAAGTACCTTCTCAACAACTTTTATGTCTTCTATGGTTTTACAATGAGACTTAATCTGATTTATCATTCCAATGACATGGGTGTAGAATGAATCTATTGTATATGTATCTTTCATTGATAGAGTTTCAAAATCTCTTCGAAGAATCTTCAGTTTTTCTTTCTTTACTTTATCCATACCCTAATAAGAGGTTTGTAATGTGTCCCATGCTTCCTTGGCTTGCTTTGCTGACACAACTCTTGGAAGTATTCTCTCATGCATGGCTTGATGTATATAAAACAACTCCTTTGCATCCTTCTTTCTTTGATCTTTCAAGACATCTTTCTCAACTTGCATGAGGGAATTATATGTTTCTTGATCTACTGGTTCCACATAGCCACTCTAGACTATCTCCCATACGTATTGACCTCAGAACAATGCCTTCATGGTCAAGGACCACATCTCATAATTCTTGCCTATAAAAGTGGGAGGTTGCAAATTTGAGGTAGAAGCCATATTTCAATTTTCAACAGATTTTTTTCTCTTGAACTTGTTCTGATAGAACCTTCTCTTGATCAACCTGCTCTGATACCAAATATCGGATTGAGGGGTGCACGCAGTATACTCTGCACAATGTAGTTTCAAATACTACGCACCAAACATGGTACACGACAGAGTTCTCAAGACCACTGCACAGTGCACAGACTACTCAGTTTGTTGTGCGCTGTGAATACACACACTTAATGAAATGATTTATGAATGCAGAATAACACAGTGTTATTCTTAGTACATAAACTTTGAATTAAGACAAAAACTTGTCAATACACAAAATTCTTGATATTAATGAACTTCAACGCAATGCACGTGATTACATAATACAATACTAAGATGAGCTTCAGCTCCAATGGCTTCTTCTATTGACTTCACAGACACAGAGTCTGTGCTCAGACTTCTTACACTCCTAAACTGCTGCTGGTTCTCAGTTTTTCTCGCTACCTCTCTTTTCTATTCTGCTTATCAACTCTACACTATCATATGCATCATTTTCATACTAACTAAAGACTCGTACTTAAGTAGACTCTGACTGAGACTTCCTAGAAAAGATCAAACCAACTCAACATTAAAAAATACATGGCATAAATTTGACTGACTCTTCAACTACTTAACTGAACTCGAGAAGATAGAGATCGACTTCATTTATAACTTCATCGTTGGTCGACTGACTTTAGAGTAATCATGCGACTTTTCACTTACAGACTGTGCGACTGACTGACTGACAATTTAGCTACTAATAAATTGTCTGACAAACGAATCAACGGAGATGTGAAGATCTCACCAACTTGTAATTACTATTTCCAACAATGTTCTCCATAATATAACACTAAAATTATTAAAAGATGCGACATGCAAATGTCAGATATCAAGTCACCAAGCACCATAAATCAAATATATTTCAAAATATGTAAAACTATTGCACCTTTTGACCACAAGAGAGAAATATGCCTTTGCCTAAGGTCATAGCTTGAAACTAAAAAAGAGATATATAAGATTATATAGAATTCATTGAGGACACCTTGTCTTAAAGTCAATAGTATTAATGATAAAATCATTAAAGAAAATACTTTAGACTCAACTACCCAAGTTAAAGAGATAACCCAAGCTTCAAAACCCTCCTATAGAATTATGGATTGGTTAACATTGGATCGAAAAAAAAAGGAAACAACACATGGAGCCCTTGGTTTCGATCGAGAAATTGTAGAGCTAAAATTTAATAACAGTCATAAAAAATGGCAAGTTCAAGTGCATAGAATGAGGTAGGTCAACTCCTTTGTACGACCATCTATAAATTTCCACCATTGGAGGTGCCATATAAACTAAGAAATGAACACATCGAATCATAATTCAATTGACATAGGTTAATTTTAGATGTTCATAACTCATATATGGGTGCAAATTGGGTGTGATTATACATCAAATTTTTTACGGTCGAAACTAAGGTTTTGACCTTGGCATATATTATTTTGTTTTATGTTTAGATATAGGTAAAACTATAACATCTAACACCAAGGCATTAGTAGTTAGACCCAATTTTCTCTATTAAAACTTGTTTTGTATTTTTTTCGTAGACAGACCATTCTTTGTTTGGCTATAGGTATCAAGACAATGTGAATATGATCCACCTAAACCATATCAACCACTCATATACCAAATATATCATCATGCCAAATACACTGCATTAGTAGTTAGACCCAATTTTCTCTATTAAAACTTGTTTTGTATTTTTTTCGTAGACTGACCATTCTTTGTTTGACTATAGGTATCAGGACAATGTGAATATGATCCACCTAAACCATATCAACCACTCATATACCAAATATATCATCATGCCAAATACACTGCACCAACTAAAAACATATCATAAACATGTAATATTTTCATAAACCATTAAACATACTACCATTTTCATACATAAACCATGAATCACATTCATATGAAGCATACATAGAAAAAGTCTCACTCAACAATATGTAATATCATTTTCACTACATACTAGGAGGATTCCCTACAAGAAATAGTGAATTTAGTGGTCTCTATTCTAAGTGTCTTCATTATAGTAATTTCATATATGAGTTATGAAACTATTTCCACTAAACCCATTCAATTATTTCATCAAATTTCTAACTAGCGTAAACCACTAGACATACTTTGTCATGACAATCATTCTCTAATTTTATACCACTCTAGTTCCATAGCACTTCCTTTATCCCACTCTAGTTCCATAGCACTTTCTTGGGTTCCATAACCAAGCGTAAACCACTAGACATACTTTCTCATGACAATCATTCTCTAATTTTATCCCACATTAGTTCCATAGCACTTCCTTTATCCCACTTAGTTCCATAGCTCTTCCTTGGGTTCCATAAGCAAGAATGGTTCCATTGATCTAAATTACAATATTCCAATGCCATAACTCGCTTATGCAGCAAGTGTTGTAGCTGATAGCTGGTTTCCTTAACCACTAATTCTGACACCCATTTCATTAAGTGTGTTTATTCACAGCGAGCAACAAATTGTGCAGTGCACTGAGCGACTGTTCGTTTTGACGGTGCCTGTTTGGTGTGCACCGTCGATCCAAGACCACTGTGGGCTAAACCTGCTGGACCTACCTCTCCCTACAATTTAGAGTAAAAGCACAACCAAACAATGGATTTTATAAATCCAAACATAACAATAATCACACAATTAATTATACATAATTAAATCACACAATTAATTATACATAATTAAACCATAGCAGAATTCTGCAAATTTTATTAATTGGCCAAGTTCTCATACCTCCATTACATTCAGTGGAACAGAATTCTGAAAATTATATTTATTGGCAAAGCTCTCATGCCTCCATTACATTCAGTGGAGCTGTGCTCTGAAATTTCTCACCTCTTCACTCATCCAAATACCTGGTCTTCTGCGAGAGCTAAAAGAGATAAAAACTTTTCACCAACTACCACTCGAACACTTAAAACTTGGGCTGCTGAAACAATAATGAACCACATCTATCCATCAATGCAACCATTTAATGGACCTTACTTAGAAGCCAAAGGTGCCTTGCTCCAACGATCTAGTGGAGCAACGAATTGCTTAGTTTCTTCAACATCTATTCTGAAATGGTTCTTGGTATTCTCAAGGGAAAATATAATTGAAGCAACATCTAGCTATTGAAAGCGAATAAGATGTGCAGGATAGCTCTCTGCGCCAGGGCAGTTCCTCCTGCATCACAATGTCGGATGTGTATTGCTAAGAATTCAGCAATTTACTCAAATGTAAACTAGTCGCATCAACATGTTTCAGTGGCCACTCCATTGATAGCGTTTAGAAGAGACGTGGGAAAAATCAGGGTGAGGTGCCTAGATTGTAACTTAAAATTTCTTTGGAACTTATTTTCACGACATTGTTTTTCTCACAGTTTTTCAACAGCCAAAAGAAATACGGGAGTCGACTGCAATGTAGAACGGGTATTGCAGATCAGCTCCATCTGTCTGTTTTCTAAAGAGATCAACTCCATAGGAAACACTGGAGTTTCGTGGCGAGAGAATACTTTCGCCTGTAGAATCAATGTTTGATTATATCATAGGTTTGGTCTGGCTATCATAGGTTTGGTCTTTTCCACCTTTACTTCAATCCTCCTCTGTTATAAGCTTGGGAGATACAATAACCCATTTTTCCAATCCTTCCCTCAACCCTCAACCCTCTGCTTTTAGGAATGGGAGATATCAAACTGTCAGAGACAAACCGTGGAGTGCCTATTTTCTCCACATAATTAATACATGTTCATTACTCTGAAGTTCAAACCATATTATGGGGGAGACATCTATTCAGAAGCACTTCTCCCTTACAGTAAGGACAAAACAGTTTACCTTTTTTGCGATAAAGCCACAGCCTATGGTATTCGAAATCATTTTTATATTGTGTTTTTTTTTAAATCGATAGCGAGGTTTTCTCACATTCAAACATCGAGTTAGTTCTTTTTCTCACATTCAAATAATCAAGCGTAATGCATAAACCATCATTACAAAATGATTATGATTTAGATATTATGATCCCAATTTTGAGAAGGGCCTAAATACCACCAGGGGGACCAACCTGTAGACCAGGAAATCCTCCAAATATATCATGGAAAATGAAATGGTAGGTGTATGAAAGATTCCAATATGTAGTCCTCTGCATTGATTGCGTGTATTTATTGGGTTCAATTTTCGTCCGCATTATTCAAAAAGTTGAAATTGCAAAAAGAAATGCTGGAAACTTTCTGCAACTCTGTGAAGTGAGGAGATTGTCTAAATTATGATTCCTTTTTCCTATAATCTTTGTTTTTCTCTCCGCCGACCTCGTGTTGGCTACTCTGCTACATCATCCATCATTTTTTTAAGTAGACCGTCTGAGAGATACCAGCGTGGTAAACTCCTGCCTAGCATTTGACATGTATACCTAGTAGAGATCAGCGTCGGAAGATAAGAAGGAATCCATTGCCGGCCTCCACATTACATTAATTGGCGAGTGATGTAATTTTGGGTGTTTATAAATTCTCTCATCTTCACCTCATCATTCAAGTAAGTCGAAAAACGTTGCTCTGCAGACTCATAGCTCATACTGCTCATTCAAATTACAAATTTCATTGTGAAAAGCTGACCATTTCAGTGAGTCGAAGATCGAAAGAATGGAAGCTAACCATGGGATGGGTGACAAGAGTAGTACTTGCAGTGTTGGGCGTGTCCAATTGAGGAACTTCTGACTTGTACGAGTGGGCGAGCTACGAAGAAGTGACCCAAGTTCATGACATGGGAAACCTTTAAATCCAAAGAGAAGCTCAGGGAATTTCTGGTGAAGGTGGTGATTCCTCACCCATGGTTCAAGGCAATATGTTTCAACGGGAAGCCGATTGGCCATGTCATGCTGAAACAAGGAACCGGTATTCAGAGCTGCCGAGCTGAGATGGGGTACGCCATCGCCAGAAAGTACTGGAGAATGGGCTTCACCACCCAAGCAGTGATAACAACACTCAAAATGGGCTTCAAAGAATTGCAGGGACTGAAGAGGATCGAAGCTCTTGTGCTCCCTGAAAACGTGGCATCGGCGAGAGTTCTGGAGAAGGCCGGATTTCTGAAGGAAGGTTTCCTTCCTAACTACGTCCATGTGAAAGGGATGGTTAGAGACTGTCTACTTTTTATCTATGTCGTTTAAATATCCATAACAATCTCAGTCCAACATCCACCGGGCTTGGATAATTCTATAGTTACATACTAAATGTTAAGTACACAGTGAGCATGTCTAATAATGTGGATTCCACAGACTACTAATTACTAATGGTGTGAGAATCGGCAATATTATGCGCCTTTCATGGAGTCCCGTCTCTATGTTAAAGAGATCCATTTTAATTGCCACAAATTATGAGGTTCTTTGGGATTATAAACTAATTTTATAATTTTGTTTTGTTTGGTACTTGAATGTTTTAGGTTTTAGTTTTTTTTTTTTTTATATTTTCGAGATATTTGTTTAAAATTCGATAAAAAATTATTGTATTTATAAATTTAAGTTACTATATAAACAGTCTGTCCCTAGAGTATTCAAGTTAGTACAGAGTATTTAAAATTATACTTATTAGTTTGTTAATTTTTAAAATAAACATATACATGAAACACCTTTTTACTATATTCTTTTCTTAATTAAAGGTGTTTGTTAAGGGGCACCATTTTCAGTTTCTTTTTATCTTTTAAAAAATGTGTCTCGTTGATAGATTTTTTTTCCAACTTTTTCCTCTCAACCATAAATTAATTTTGAATTAGATAAAAACTTAAGAGGATGAGGATAATAATTGTATTTTAATATTCAACCATATGTTTTATATATGGTTACCTACATTTTTTTTTAAGAGAGTTACGGAATATAAAAATAGGAAATGTTTCATTCTTTTTCCAATGTATTATTTTATTATTATTGTAATCTATTAATTATAGTACGATTTTATTATCATCGACTTCATGGTGTTTCCATTTTTGTGGTGTTTATTACCAGTTTAAGTAGATAGTGTATCCACTATCCTTTTAGTTTAAGAGAGATCCCAATCCCTAAGAGCCCCATAAGCTTGTTATCTTTTAGAAATGAGGGTGAGAAAATGTAAATTAAAACACATCATGTTTAAACAACAAATTGTGTACGTATACAAAGATTTGATATAGGATGACATCCAACAATGTGTCTTGAGGAAATATATTGACGTATTGCACGACCAAGTTTCAATACATCCATAATGGGGCTATCCTAGTGGAAAAATATTGCTTATCATCCTCATCGTTGGCTTAAGTTGTTCAACATGCAATGGGTGAGACTTCAAATGTAATTCTAGTTTCTTGTCAAATTTGTGCTCTTCATTGTGATCATCTTAGCACTATAAGATATTTATTTACTTTGTCCTTTATCATAAAATTGAGACGGTGCCATGTTTGACTCAGAGAGACTACCATTGTTTCCTAGTGAAATAGTTTGATTGTTGTGATTATTATAATAGATGTAGTTGTTAGAAAGAAAAAAAATTGATGAGTCAAATATCTTATGGAGAGTTAGTATAGTTTTCACATTCTTCTAGGATGTATTGTGATCACCCCCAACATCCTATGTGTCCATTATGTCACTTTCTAGTTGGACATTTCATGATGGTTCTAAATCTCTCAAGGCTTCGATGGGTTTAACATTTTGCAATGCACTAGCTATAAATTCAACCTCAAATTTTGTGAAATCATCATTGGGTGGCAATGCTTCTATTTTAGTGATTTCGTAACCAATACAAAGGCTTATTCCAGTAATTTTGTAGAGGAGGGGCTGTGATACAACAAAAATCACACTACTCTATGTGGTACTTTTATTGTAGAATCCTAATTTTGTTGTTAGGATTATTTCATCATAATGTTTGGTAAAAACATATTGGATCTCAACTATACCAGAAAATACTTTCTTCCATGCAATAGGATGACTCTTTTTTCTCTTCATTAACATCAAATGACATAGAAAAAGAGCGAGAACCATTGTTATTCAATGTTCCATTTGGTTCAACTTTCTCAAAGTTGGATCTTGAACTTGATTGGCTAGGTAAAGCTTATATAATCTCATATAAAGTTGTAACTGACATTTGAAACATGACATATCACAAACCTTTGAGTTGGTGAATATGTAGGAACATAGATATGTGTAGTGCATGGAGCTGAATTTTTAGATGAAAGTGACTGAGAACCAATCAATATTGGCAAGTCTTGTGTCATGCATTGAGTTTGAGAAATTGAATTTTTTTTTTTGAGAGCATATCTTTCTAAAGGAAGCACCTTCATTCCTCTTTCATTTCTTTTCTAGAGAGGAACATAATTCAATGTATTTGTGAAAAAGACAATGTAGTTGTCCTTTATATGAGTGATCCATGTGGATATCAGTGACCACCCACCTTTTCCAACTGGCTCAAAACAATTTTCTTGCAATTTTGGCAATTTACTATTTTTAGCAGTTTTTAACTTCTGGGGCCATTTTGAGGGCCTAAATGAAGGTTTTTCAGGATGGATATTCTCAATGATAGATGAAGGCATGATTGAGCCCCCAAAATGAATCTCCTCAATGATACCTTTCCAACGGGCTATCATACACCTAAAACGGAGATCGTATGCAAAAGTTACGACCCCCAGAAGTTGATGTACTAACTTACCCAAACGAGGCCCACATGACTTTTCGCGCTTCATCTCCTAGGGTTAGGTTTTTGGATGTATAGGGTTTTTGGAATTCCTGTCTATTTTAAAAATGCCTTCAGAGCCTCATTGTATTCATCTTCTTGCGAATGCGAGTAGCCGTCACATCTCTTCTCAAAGATAAGATGCCACCATTCTAGCGAGTCTTTCACTCTATATTTTTACAGTCTCTGTACATTTCTTTCATTAATAGAAATCATGTATTACTGTATATCTATGTTTATGGTTTCATCTCTGATACATTTATGTTATATTATTGAATATCTGCGATATCTCTGTGCATTTATTTATTATATCTTCACTCTCATTTCATGCCGAAAGTAATACAGATCAATGAGGTTGGAATAAATGGCCCAATGACGCATTTACCACAAAATATTGTCCAATATCTCTCTCAACAAAATTATAGTGGTGATATTCCACATTGTTGTGAAATTATGAGTTGTGTGCAAGAGGAAGCTAAGGGGTTGCGTTCAATGAAGGAAAATTTAAAAAATAACAACTTTATAAAGTACACTTTGGTCCACTATGCCATTTCGAGGAGATGTATAACCATTAATGAAATATAAACATATTATTTTTTCACTTTAAGGCCATAGTGTAGATTTTTAGGGATTTATTCCATGCCCACATATGATAAAAAGGATGATATTTTTGTTATGAATATTTCTCAAACTTGGGGCTTGACTTGTCTCATGACAACAAGAATAAAGTCGTATAATTATGGAAATGAGATATAAAGATGTCAAAGTGATGTTTCTAAGAAATATTTCATATAGTAGGGATTACTTATGATATATTTTTTCATACATGGCCTTATTAGTTTGAATCACAATTCCATCTTTAGTTAGAATTAAAGTCGACTTTTGAATCTCATCCAAATATTTAATGGTGTGTTGACCATCGATAGCTAATATTTGGATAAAATACTTTGCTCTTCGTCTGATACTATCATCATGATGTAAATACTTAAATCCAATAATTGTAACTAGATCACAATCATACCCTTAAATCATGTATGGGTGCAAAATGTAAGACCAAGTAGTAAGGGTATCTATGTGTCAGAAGGAATAGGTGTTAAACATGAGCAAGGGTACATGAAAAAGGAGACTTGTTGAAAAGTAGTTAAACAAAAGACTCTACCTCTTTTTAGCACTTCATTTCATGGTGCTATAGCCTTATTTTACACCCTAGGGACTCATGGAGGACCCATTGATGTTTCATGTTGAGACACACTCTTCTTCCATGGAATTTACCTATCTTTGAGTGTGGTCATGCCTGAACTATTTGACAGAGTGCAACTGGTCACTACCC
>SNQJ01S0014462.1:249545-261148 GCA_010110895.2 Picea sitchensis | reverse complement strand
TGGTTTACTTATCTAAATGTTTTATTGAGCATTAAGTTTCCAAATATTCATATCTTTGTTTAATGCTTTGTGGTGTGATTCTTGAAGAAGTTGGGTATCCCATTTGGGAGGCATCATCTTCTTGAATCTTGAGTGCTTTAGTGGTTTCCATTGAAAAGAAGTCCAATAGAGTAAGTGCTATTGGGGCATGCTTGGCTTTATGTGATTGATCTTGATTTTGAATATCTTTTAACTTTCACATTTTAGCATCATTGTTTATCTTGTTTATTTGTATTTTGTGTATATCTTGTATCTTTGTAACATTTATCTTTCATTGTGTAAGTAGTTGTAATCTTTATTTGTGGGATAGTTCTAATATATTTTACTTGTAATATTTTGGTAATTGAACTCCCTCAAACCTAGTTGACCTCTTGCCCAACCTTTAGGCACTAGTCTTAGTTGACTTAGGGAAGGGTTTGTTTGTCATATTCAATCTTGCACTTTGCATTTGCTGCCTTAGCATCATAGGTTAGTATTCCCCCAAACCTTTTAACAAATTAAAATCAACTCCTAGAACTTTAAAGTTAAACCATATTTAGTAACTAGGGCCTACCCCCCTTGGCTTCCCTAGGAATAAGCCTAGAAGGAAGAGGTTCCAGTCAAGGTGACAGTGTGGACTGTGAGCCTAGGCATTGTGCCTCCAAGGACACACTAAGTGAGCTGGACTTTGCTCACGTTTGCAAGTGTGTATTAGGATGGCAACAGACCCAAATGATCTTCCACAAACAGAGATTCCGCTGAAACATGAGCTCTCTCCTAAGAAGTACTGCCACCATATTGTATACAAAGAAGCAATCTGGAGTTTGTGTAGATGCTTATATAATCGTGGCTCATTTGCTTTAATAACTTTGGCAACAATATCCAGTTGTCTGCTCTCAGGTATATTCTGATCTTTTGCTGTTGTAGACCTTCACACCTGAAGACTGAATTCTCCTTAATATTCCTAGGTTCTTCATTGTCTCATCTCTCAGATGTGCTATTTTCAGGATCGAAGGACCAAAGACCAAGTTCTTCAGTTGCCCTACCCTTTATTATCAATGCTAACAAAACTGCCACTCTTAGCCATGGCTTTGGCTAGACTGGAATTACAGTATTTCCTGTGCTTCAAACCCCCTTAAATCTGGCTTGCTGCCAGCAACATTTACAGCCCGAAATCCACATTCATACATCGTGAGAGTGACTCAATCGACCAAGTATTCCCTTCCAGCGCATCCTCAGATGTCCATACTCAGTCAAATATGGATCCCCCATCTGCATTCAATCTGCTACCATGCTGAAATTCATGATGAAAAACAAGGCTGGTACTGCTGGCTGTTTAAGATGCTCAAGACAGGCCAAAAAAGGTGTATTTATAGATCTGTAACAGCGCCCTTATTGCCACCTAAAACAGGCCTGAAATATCTTCTCTATGATGCTGTGCTGAGGCCTAGTGACTCTAGGCAACAAACGATATTCTCTATTACTGATTGCAACCCCTTTCTAATAACAGCAACCTCAAACAAAATTCTACTTTCATGTCATGTCCCTCCTTATGGCTGTTACAAATTTATACTTACTGCTGTTATGTTTCAGTGAAATTTTGGGTCAGGACTTCCATCAAACAGTTTGCCAATACCCTCAAAACCCACTATAAGATCTCTTTTTCGGCTGCTGTAAATTTATTGTTGGTATGGGACTTTTGTCAAACACTTTGTTGACATCCTCAAACCCATTGTAAGCCCATTGTAAAACCCTTTACCACTGCTGTTATATTTAATATTTATGTGTTTGCTGCTGTGTGTTTTCAGTGTTGTTTGCAATGAAGAGACAAGTGTTTGAAGCCAAGTAGAGTTTATTTTGCATGTAAGTTTATGACAGCAAGGTAGCAAAATAAAGATAACTTAAACAAAGTAGTACCACAGCAGTTGCACACCGAAAACTTGATCTGATTTTATTAAAAATGCTGACCTGTTACATATGCTGGCAAGACTAGAGGTTCGGATCTACCTCTCTAAAGAACATGAGATACCCCCACAAGGTGAAAGAGATCTTCTCGGCTTCACTAACAGAAATATAACCTCCAGCAAAGAAATCTGCCCTATGAACTGCACGATTTGCTGCCAAGATGACCTCCAAACCTCCAAATCTCGGCTGCTCCAAGAAGATACGACCTCCCTTGAGAAAACTCGGCCCCTCTACCAAGAAATCGGCCCAGCAACAAGTGAACTTGGCCCTGACAAATAAACTCGGCTTCAACAGCAATAAACTCAGCCCCTAGACAAGTAACTTGGCCTAACAATCAAGGAACTTGGCCCTAGCAATGGAACTCGGCCCTAACTACAACAACTTGGGCTGCACAAATGGAAACTTGGCCCTGCCCAAGAGAAATCGGCCTCCTTTGAAGAATATTCTGCCTACCAAGAAAATCTCGGCCTCTACCAATCGAACCTGGGCTGCTGCAAAGGAAACATGGCCCCCTCACAAGGAAACGAGCTCCTCACAAAGGAAAATCAGCCCTACTAAGCAAAATGACCTCCATAAAATAAGTTTGACTTCCTCCAGAAGAGATAGGGTCTCTTCAAACCCCAACTTGCTGTGAAAACGTACTTCAATCTCCTCAACAATGGAATCCAAGTGGAAAACCTGAATGGTCTTCCCCACTAAATGGCTAGGGTGGAATCTTTTGCCACCGAAACCTAATTCGCTAGGGTGGAATCTTTCACCACTGAAACCAATCCAAACAAGGGTTCACTCCAAACCCCAAACTCTCCAAATCAAATTAGAAATAATCATCAACATAATGAGAGAAATGAACCCTCATCTCTCTTTTATCCTTCTCACCTTTTTGTTGACCCTTTTACCTATTTTCTGACCCTTTTACCTTTTTACCTTCACTTAAGTGATTAAAGTGACTTTATAAGTTTTTATTCACTTTATTCTTCAAGTCACTTTTTAATTATTCAATGTCACTTTTTAATTATTCAATGTCACTTTATAATGTAGCTTTTTCCTCCAATTGACATCAAATAATTAATCTATTAATCCCCCTTTTTTAATCGATTATGGCCTACGGGAATCAGATAGACCACTTAGTCGTCCCCCTATGGTGATCATTTGGAAAGGGACATTACATTTCAGATCTGCATGGCTGGAAATAATGCTTCAAAATGCCCATACATTTTGAGGGGTAACAAGTGTTGATATTATGGTAGCTGCGGGAGGTATTAACCTCTACATGTAACCCTAACAAGACTAGAATATTCTGGGAAGCAAGAGAAACCCTAAAACGTTGGATAATAACCCTAGGAGACAAATCGGCTCAAGAGAATATTTATTATTGAGTTATTAGCCTCCAGAAGTAGAAGTTGGCCCAGTTAGGTCACTTGGAGGACTATAAATAAGAGGGTGCTAGAGCTCATTTGTCACACTCACTCGCACAACTACATAAGACCAGTGGTGCGCAAGTTTGGAGAGGAGCTGTAGCTGCATCTGCTGCAACTGGAATTTTGGTTTTGGCTTGGACTTTCTCTTTGGTTATGGTTTGGACTTTTTGCCTGGTACACTAGCTTTGGAGAGAGGTACGCTACCTTGGTTGGCTATTGGTTCTAGGGTTTGCTTCCAGAATTATTCTCTCTGTCAAGGTTAAGTTGCTCGGGGGTGGCTTCGGCCTATGGTTGGTTGACAATATTGCTATATTGTTTATGGAAAAACAAGCACACCTATTTTTCTAACAGTTTATGGGCCCACACTATCTTCAGACAGTCCAACCGATGGAAGATAGATTGGGAGGATTTGCTCAGTTACAGTTGCAGTCAAAGTTTTGCTGCAGCAACGAAATCCTAACCCTCTTGTTAAGGCACCTTAATTGAAGAGCTTGACCTAATTCATGGATAACCTAGTGCGCCCTAGCCTAGCGCTCCTCTTGGTACTCTCAGCAAGCCAAGACTTCAAGTTTGAGTTTTTGGTCAAAGTCAAAGGTTGACCAAGTCAAAGCAATAATGAATTACTCTATGAAGTCAGAAAACAAGTTAGAAGGGGCTTCTAACTTCAGAGCATGGAAGACAAGGATTGACCTCATCCTTGCCAAGAATAAAGTGTTGGATATCGTGAAAGGCAAGATCTTCGAACCACAGTTTAAAGCAGGAAAAGAGAAGGAACCTCAGAACGTTGCAGTTATGGAGAAGTTCAAGGACAATGAAATCAACACTATGAGTATCATAGTGGACTCTGTAAAAGACCACTTGATACCCTACATCTCTCATCTTGACTCATCTAAGAAGATGTACGATGCCCTAACTAACGTCTTCTCGGTTAGAAACAATGGACAAGTAATGAGTCTGAAGAATGAGCTTCGTGACATGAAAATGAATGATGATGATAGCATAACATCATGCTTTGTGAGAATCTCTCTCAGTTAAGAAATCAACTTCAAGCTATTGAAGAAATCATTTTAGAAAAGGAACTAGTAAATATAATATTCAATGGCCTTCCCAAGACATGGGATGCATTTGCCGCAAGCATGAACTCAAGAAAATGATATGGAAAAAGTACAATGCTTCAACTGTCGAAAATATGGTCACTACAGGAACCACTGTCTTGAGTTAAAGAAAAGGAAGGAAACAAACGAATCAACAGTTGCCGAAAAAAGGGAACCCTCAAAGAAAGCCAAGAAGGATAAAACAAACTTCTTCTAGTCAAAGTAACAATATTCTTCTATAACATAGTTCTTGTACATACCATGTTTACATAGTTCCTGTACATATCATGCATATCTATTTCTTAGAAGAAAAGATGGTCAGTGAAACAATACCTATGAAAGAATAGCAAGCTAATGATTGCTATTACGATGACTACAAGAAGATGAAGTACGTTGGCAAATTCTTGAGGAATCTATTATATAAGTAACAACTGCCAGATAGGTCGAAATCATAATCAAACTTGAAGAGATCCAGAAGGAGTCAAATCAGAAAGAAGTCAGTAATCAAGAAGAAATTAGAATAAGACTTGTGAGACTTTGCAGAAGGCAATAAGGATGCAGACGGAAGCATGGACTCTTTTAGATGGAGGGAGCTGATTACAAAATTCCAAAAGAAGAGCATGCATTCATGCATGAAGCGAGAATTAAGAGGGAGCTAATTCTAAATGATGTGATCCATTGAAGAATCCGTGAAGATTATGAAGTATCTGTCCATGTTCCCATTGAAAGTAGCAGCCATGATAAGCAACACATGTTCTGTTTGACTCTAGAAGAAGTCCTCTTCGAAAAGAAGTCTTAAGTATCCTTGGTTGTCCATCTACATCCATGTTCCTATGATGAAAGGAAGAAATTGGAATCTTCTGGAAGAAAGGTTATGGAATCGATAGAAGACTCCATGGACCCAAAAGCTAAAGAGGAACATGAGGAAAAACATGAAGATTCCAAGAAAGAAAGAAAAGCATGAACAACCAGTTATTATACCAAGAATCATAAGACTACTAGCTTGGTTTGAGCCCACTAGAATCAATCAAGCAGAAGAAATGGAAGTTTTGATGAAGAATAGTGTATGCAAGAAATTGTGAAAAAGACTTATGAATGGAAGCTTTGCGAGATTCAGAACTAGAGGTTCTTCCAGAAGGAGGGAGAAGACTATGATGACAACTTGTTCCAGTAAAACAAATATACCTCTTGTAAAAGACTGTTCTTCCCAATAAAGCAAATTGAGAAAGAAGCTTATACCAGAAAGAGACCCATGTATGCAGATATAAGAAGACCTTGTATGGATTCAAGCAACTTGATGCAGAGTATCTCATATACAACAAAAGCGTGGTGAAAACTTTCTATGACAAAGATAGTGTATCAGAATGGTTACTCAGAAGTCCGGGATGATGGATTGCTAATCCATGGCAAACTCCCATGATGACGGATGTGAAGAAGTTGAGTCCCTTATCCAGTAGACCCGTCTCTGTATCAACAATTGATTGGCTCGTTAATGTATTTGAAAAATACTCAGCCGAATATTTTCCTTGTGGGACGTTTGAGTTATGATATACATCTACATGGATTTATCGATTCAGATTGGGCAGGGAGTGCAGATGATAGAAGAACTGCTACTTGGATATGTTTCAGTTCGAGCTTTGCCATGATGTCATGAGCTAGCAGGAAACAAAAGTCTGTTGCAATCAACACTATAGAAGCAGAGTATATTGCAACTTGTGATGCTTGTACATAAGCAATAAGTTGATTTTTGGACTGTCTTATCAGGTGCTGAATTTGACCATGATATCTTGTAATGATTAGAGCTATGTGAAGCTTTCAGAGAAACCGGTGTTCCATGACATGCCGAAGTACATTGAGATCAAGCATTATATTCTCCGTGATAAAGTCCAGAAGAGAGAAGTGGTTCTCCAGTATATCTCCACAGATGAGAAGATAACATATATTTTGGTAAATCCCCTGTCCAAGATGAAAAGTTTGCGTACTTAAGAGACAAGCTGGGGCTCGTGGAGATGACTTCCTTATTGAAAAAGGAAGTGATTACTCCCAGGTGGGGAGGGAGCACTGATATGTTGTTGATTTATGGACAGTCATTTTTCTAGTTCGGAAAATGGTTCAGGATAGCAAGTTCCTTTCCAGCTCGGAAAGTGGTTTGAGATTTCTGATGGATAGGCATTTTCCAGTTCGGAAAATGGTCCAGATCGGACAGTCATTTTCGTAATGAAAATGGTTCAATAGATTGCTGATGTACCATAGACAACAATTCCCCTTGTGGCCAATGTGGGGGAATGGTCTAGGACAATCATTCTTCTTGGCAGTCACTCTGAGTAGTGGTCAAGTAGAATGGTCTGCCTTGCTGGGCAGTCATTCTTTAGAAGTTCACAGTTGTGAGCAGTTTCGAAGAATGGTCCGTTTTGGAGGTTGGTACAGGACAGTCATTTCCATAGGAAATGGTCCAGACAGTCATTCCCTAGGGCAGGCTCATTCTCTCCAGGTTGCACTGTGATTAGTGCCGGAGGAATGACCCAGTTAGGTGAATGGTCCAGGTTCAACAATCAGGGATATGCATTCCCTAGGGCATACTCATTCTCTCCAGGTTGCACTATGATTAGTGCCGAAGGAATGGCCCAGTTAGGTGAATGGTCCAGGCTCAGAAATCAGGGACAATTATTCTTCTATGCTTGGGAAGAATAGTCCAGAATCCAGATAGCCCATGGTTGATGTTTTACCTTTTGAGGGAAGATGCTCTTCTAGATCTCACAGATGTGAGTGGAAGAATGGCCCAGATGACTCAATTTATATCATGATATTGTTTTATGCAGGTTGATATCAGATGATATGATTGTTGTGGAGACTGTATGTCTTTGGACAGTAATTGTTTGCTACTATGGTGGATGTGATCCACTGATAGTGACTATGTGTCACTGGTTAGTAGCCGTGTACTACTAGGAGTGGTTGTGTACCACTGGGTAGTAGTTGTGTACTACTATGGATAGACCCAATTGTGTTCTATTGGATGGCATTGTTCTGATCGCCATGGAGACTATCACTAGTGTTCGAGATGATTAGAAGAATAGTCCTTGTAGCCCATGGTGTGGCTTCCAGCCTCTGTTGGAACAATTATTCTTCTAGGACATATGTCTAGATTAGAAGAATGATTCTTGTATCACTTTGCAGAGTGAGTGACTTATCATCATGCCCGATTACTTAGATGGAGTATTGCTTCGAAGAGATGATGCAGTTGATGCTATTAGATGATACTGATAGTGATGATGGTGCTCATGATTTGACCATGAGATAGCCTGTGTGGTTATGATGATGCTACCCGTTGAATGGTTTGTTTGTGCTCAAGACCATTGCCTTTAATACCTCCCTAACTAGGAGGGAGTGTTGATATTATGGTAGCTACGGGAGGTATTAACCTCTACATGTAACCTTGACGAGACATGTAACCTTGACGAGACTAGAATATTCTGAGAAGCAAGAGAAACCCTAAAACGTTGGATATTAACCCTAGGAGACAAGTCGGCTCAAGAGAATATTTATTATTGAGTTATTAGCCTCCAGAAGTAGAAGTCTGCCCAGTTAGGTCACTTGGAGGACTATAAATAAGAGGGCGCTAGAGCTCATTTGCCACACTCATTCTCACAACTGCATAAGACCAGTGGTGCGCAAGTTTGGAGAGGAGTTGCAACGACAACTACTACAACTAGCATTTCGGTTTTGGCTTGGACTTTCTCTTTGGTTATGGTTTTGATTTTCTGCCTGGTATGCTAGCTCTGGAGAGAGGTATGCTACCTTGGTTGGCTATTGGTTCTAGGGTTTGCTTCCAGAATTATTCTCTCTATCAAGGTTAAGGTGCTCGGGGGTGGCTTTGGCCTATGGTTGGGTGACAATATTGCTATATTGTCTGTGGAAAAATGCGCACACCTATTTTTCTAACAACAAGTCCAATATCAGAGTTTGCAGCGCTTGACTTATATGCTGCATACTGTTATTTAAATTCGCCATGGGAGTTCTTAGGACTTCTTCCACTGATAATGCAATTTTTGATTTCAAACCATCTCCATGAGTATCCGAATATTTTTTAATTTTTTTGAAGAAACAGAACACTGATAGGTACTAACCACAGCATTGGAGGAAAGAGGAAACCAACGGTAATGATCAAAAGAAAGCCAACAACCACAGGTACAAAGCTAACATAGAAAACTCTAGCAATAGATTTTGATAGCAGATTTATATCACTAACAGTGAAAGGGAAAAAATCAACAGTAGCAAATAGCAACAACACCTGAAAATCTTGAAATCAGCACATAGAATCTGAAACTTCTTGAGAAGTGTAGATTTTTGAGGTACTAAAGGCTGCCAACACAGGTCTGTCCTCTGACCTGCTGTTGGACACTAAAATCAAGGTTACCAAACTGTTTTCTCACTGTTTTGGGACAGTCACTAAGTCTGATAATTCTGCCCAGAAAATCTGCCTTTAGTCTTGTGATTTGATGCCCTTTTGAGGCTCTCTTTGCATGGGTTAAAATATGGTTTAGGCTGCCATACAAGTTAGCACATGCATATAGCTCAAAACATCAAATACCCTCTTAGGATCTTAACAACTCCTACAGCTGAAAGTATTAAGCAAACCATGAAAAATGTACACAAGTTTTTTTGGTCAAAATGACCCTGGAAAAACCCCCATGGGGAAAACCAGTAAGATATATATATATGGAGATCTGAAAGCAAATGCTACAACAAGTAAATACACAAGGAACCTGATACAATCCAAGCTTATCCTCAAGCTTGCAATGGAGTTCCTCTAAACTTCTGCCTGCTAGCCTTTGAACAAAGGCACCCTTTGCCTTGGTGCGCCCTCCTCTCTTTGCTAAGCCTCTTGCCTCTTGCCTTGGACCTTGCGCCCTCTTCACAAGTGTGCCTACTCTCCTTGGCTTGGTGYGCAGTTCAACCAAGTGCGCTYCTCCTTTAGAAAAAGCGCCAACTCTCAAGCAAATGCGCCCTCTCACAAGCTATGCGCCTCCTCTCTTTGGATGCACCATCCTCTAGCTTGTGTGCCCTCAAATACCTGTGCCTCCTCTAGACTTGCGCCCCCACTCACTTGGTGCGCCCTCCATCTAGCTCAAGCATCAAGACTCCATGAAAGCTTCCTCAAGCTAGCTTGCGCCCTCCTCCACAAGTGCRCCTCCTTTGCCTTCTCCAAACCCTCACTCCTCTCTTCTCTTCACTCCTCTTCTCCTCACCCAATTCTCTCAAGTGATCAAGTGAACAATGAGCCTCACTTTACCCTCTTGCCTCCTTTAGCCTCTCTTAGGCCAAACCTAGAAGATCAAGGGCCTAGATTGAATCTAGCCCAAGTCTAATCATTGACTGAGATTACATCTCATAAATCTCATTTGGAAACCCACTTTGACTTAAGTTTCCATAGTTTCCTTTATGTTCTCTAATTCACTTTACTCAAGTGAATTAAATGTCACTTTATACTTAACTGACTAATTTCACTTTATGACTTAAGTGAATAAAGTCATAGTGAAATTACAACATAAAGTAAAGTGTGAGGGTAATACTTTCTCCCCTTTGTGTTTAGAGACTCACAAACACAAGGGGACAACTTTCCAAGGTACCCAAATCTCAACAAGAAGGTTATGGATACCAATTCCGGCCAAATCAAAGGCAGTATGAATGCTGCTCTTGGCCCAAACTTGTCTCTTCAACTACCTGCATTAGCACACTTCACCTAAAGATCCCTATTTTGATGCTTATGAATACATTTATAGCTAATTTCCCTTGTTAGCTCTTTTTCCCTTTTCATATGGGATAAATACACTTTTTCCCGTGAACTAATGGAAAAGTACAATTGACTAAAATAAACTCAATTAACTAACAGAAAATTACACTAACTGATATGAAAGCTCTGTTAACTAATAAAACACTGTTAAATATTCCAATGACCCACGAAGTCCCAATAACTAGTGCTGAAGCTGATTATTCTTGAGCATCATAGCAAACTAATTTTAAAGTAGGAAGAAGAATATGATGGTGAAATATAGTTGCATAAAGCTAAACAATGAGATTGTGAGGTGAGTAGAGACTTGATTAGCTGTTTGTATCTCCTTTCAAAACCATCAAAGAAAAGTACAGTGAAGAGAATCTCAAGTGGGAGGTTTTGTGACGAAGTAGTGAATGACATGCACTGCTTACATTTAATTCCTGTTTTTTTCAACAAGTTCTTCTTATTACAACACAGCAAGTGTGCCCAATCCCATACTGGGGTAATTACAATGTACTGTAGCTGGCTTACGAAATTCAATAGGAAACTTTCGGCTGAGTGGCCATAGGTGAGGGGTATTTGTTCTGCCGAACTTTCCCTGGACTTGGCCCTGGCCTCAACTGCATGAAAACGTCTGCTTGCACGGGTGAGATGACCCATAAGGGGCAAAACATAATCTTTAGGCATTTGAACCTTGCTGGGTGGAATAACACCACTGCTGCCTAAACAGTGACTTGAGATCCTGTTGACTAATTCCAGCTTTCAAAAATATCCTTGGCATTAATTCACTCATTTTATCTCTTATTTGACCTTTGTTTCTTTTGAGCTGTGAATAACTATGGGACTCAATAAAACTGGCACTGTCAAGGGTTAAAACAGTATTGCAGTATTGTCCACTACAGTGGCTCTTTACTATTTCACAAAATGTCCCTGAAATCCTGAATAAAGCTTTTGTGGAACTTTAGGAAAATTTACGTTTTATGTCCAAATTTCAGAGCTTGGAGGGCTAACCTCCTGTGCTTCCAATTGCCTTCTCCATATCTGTAGTCCAACTACAGCCAATCACAATGAAAACCCCATTTTCAACTAGCTATAACGATTAAAATAAATATATGGCAAGGGAATATTCTCAATACCAAATTCTGATTTCTACACCTTATCATTATAATTAACTGCTTCCTTTGTAACTTGAATCATATCCCTAGGGGAGCTTGTTAATTTAAAGCATTCTGTTTCCCAATGTGTATTAAGGCCATTCTTGGGAATTCATCAATTCTAAGTTCTACCCAGTGTTACAAGAACCGGACCGGAACCGGCAAAACCGGCTGGTCCGAC